>CATNEM010000149.1:507500-547500 GCA_950096795.1 Macrostomum cliftonense
CTGATCCTGTTGATATCTGGAAAAAACCTGTCATTTACGGTAAGAATGAACCAGCTTATACGCTCGTAGAGATTATTTTCGTGCAGTTTTTTACAAAAAGCACGTAATATGTCATTAGCTCTACTTAAATAAGTAGCGAGTAAGGGAGTTGTTAATAACTTACAGAGGGTGGAACTTCTAAAACGATAATTATTATTGTACTTAGTGAAAAGCTAGACTAAGCGCTGTACGCGCAGTTGGGGTTGAGGCAATCACAATGTACATTTAGGAGTTATACGTGCATTTCTTGTGTCGCTGTAGCGTACAGATTAGATTTAAATGCTTTTCTGTGTTAATGCTAACGAGAAAACAACATTCAGCTTACATTTAAAATTTCTCTAGTCTTGGCTACGTACATAGGCAAGCAGAAATGAGTCAGTCCGTGTCAGATCGACAAGTCCTCCCAGATGGACGGTCAGCTCTGTGGCTGGCCGCTGACAGAGGCGACCTTGCGGGTGAGTGTCGATCACGAGTTTTAGCAGCTATCTGTCAGTAAAGTTGCAAATTTCTCAAGTGAATAGATTGTTTGATATTTAGTGGATAGATTTTTTGATATTTGGTAGATAGATTGGTTGATATTTGGTGGATAGATTGGTTGATATTTGGTGGATAGATTGGTTGGTATTTGGTGGATAGATTGGTTGATATTTGGTGGATAGATTGGTTGATATTTGGTGGATAGATTGGTTGATGTTTGGTGAATAGATTGGTTGATATTTGGTGGATAGATTGGTTGATATTTGGTGGATAGATTGGTTGATATTTGGTGAATAGATTGGTTGATATTTGGTGAATAGATTGGTTGATATTTGGTGGATAGATTGGTTGATATTTGGTGGATAGATTGGTTGATATTTGGTGGATAGATTGGTTGATATTTGGTGGATAGATTGGTTGATATTTGGTGAATAGATTGGTTGATATTTGGTGGATAGATTGTGTGTTATTTGGTGGATAGATTGGTTGTTATTTGCTCGAAAAATCGGTTGATATTTAGTGAATAGATTGGTTGATATTTGGTGGATAGATTGGTTGATATTTGGTGGATAGATTGGTTGGTATTTGGTGAATAGATTGGTTTATATTTGGTGGATACAATGGTTGCTATTTGGTGGATAGATTGGTTTATATTTGGTGGATAGATTGTCTGATATTTGGTGGATAGATTGCGTGATTTTAGGTGGATAGACTCAATGTGTAGATTTCAGCTGCACTCCGAACCAACCTGAGCAGAAGTCGATCGCCTGATTAGCAACGGCGCCAAACTGAACAAGCGTCAGCGCAACCGATGGACGCCGCTTACTGCCGCGGCATGGCGGGGTCACACTCGCGTTGTGAATCGTCTAATCTCGGCAGGAGCTTTGCTAAATCCGCGCGAAGAGTTCGGCGCTACGCCGCTATACATGGCGGCGCAGAATGGCCGCATAGCAACTGTTGCTAGGCTAATCGCCGCTGGAGCCAATGTAGATCTGCCAAATAACAGAGGCTGGACACCGTTGCACATTTCGGCACAGTACGGTCACGTGAGAGTGGCTAAACTATTGGTGAAGGCAGGCGCTAATCTTTACCAACAAGCTGAGGATGGCTTCACGTCGATGTACGTTGCGGCACAAAATACTCACCTGGCTTTTGTACGCCTGCTTCTTCTTCGTGCGGAAGAGGACGCCTGCAGTGTCGGTCTGTTGAACCTGCCGGCTCATGATGGAAGCACGCCGGTATTTGTGGCCGCTCAGAACGGTCACGCCAGTGTCATTGATGCTCTAATCAGCGCTGGTGCCGATCATGAACTACCTGACTGTGCGGGCGCCTCTCCACTCTGGACGGCGGCAGATCATGGGCACAAGCGAGCGGTGCTGCGTCTGCTCAAGGCTGGAGCGAAGGTTGATCGTTGCGACAACGCGGGTGTCTCGCCACTGCAGGCTGCCGCCGCCAACGGCCATCTTGAAGTGACGCGTCTTCTACTGAAGCACGGAGCTACAGTTGATCTGGCAAGCACAATTGTCAACAATAGCCCGCTAGCGTACGCCTCGCTCAACGGTCACGCCGAGTGTGTTCGCGAGTTGCTTCGCGCCGGGGCGGACTTGAATCGGCCAGGTTTTGAAGGCTGTTCCGCCCTCTATTTAGCCTCGCAGGGTGGTCACAGTCGCGTCGTAGAGATTCTATTAAACTCTGGAGCAAGACCCGACGAACGCAACTGTTTCGGCTGCACTCCACTGTGGATCGCATCGAGAGAGGGTCATTTGGCGGTTGTGGTAAAATTGCTGAGCTTCGGGGCGGCTGTGAGCATTATGGGCGAGGGTCATCTGACTCCGTTGGGCATAGCAGTGCGATCTGGTCACATTAGCGTTATTGACGCCCTGAGCAAAGCCGGATCCAATCTGAATCGGGTCGACGCGTTCGGCACGAGTCCCATTCTGCTGGCTATCGACATGCGTCAGGAGCAAGCCGCAGTCAGACTCCTGGACGCAGGAGTTAAAACTGACGCAGTAGACAAGAACGGAATGTCACCGCTGTGGCTTGCTGCTCAAACTGGGTGCGCCAAAGTTTTCAATTATCTTCTCCACCGTACCAGAAAGAATCGACAGCGAATGACGCGTCAACTCTTAAACAGATTTTGCACAGACGAGTTCAAGTGCTTTCGATACGCTTGCTTCAGGGGACAGGCAGAAATTCTGGCTTCCCTGTCTGAGTTGCAACTTTGGAAATCATGTGACTTTGTGAAATTGTCAAATTTGCTCAGCTCTGAGCCGTTTGTTGATGAGTTTAAGAAGTTTCTTGTCGAAAAGACGAGTAGAAGCTCGAAGTCATTGGTCAGTCGGTGAGTGATTAACGTACAGTAACTTTGTTTTAGTAAATTTTAAATGCGCAGTCAGTTTAAAAAAATTTTAATCTTTTTCAGATTGGCTGATGACTTGCCGAAGTTTAGCATCCGGCTGCACCAATCCCTTCTGCGCTCAGGCTTTTGTCGGGCCAACTCAGTTCTACAAAGCGGCTGTGCCGCTGTGCTCGAGTCGATCGTTAGAAAGCACAATCAGGCTGCTTACTTTGTTGTTGGAAGCTACGCCGATGGATGGGGCAACTGTTTAACACGGTTAAACGGTCGAATTGAGGTTGGCTCAGACATTGACCTCATGTGTATTGAGATCATGCCGCCTTTTCATATCTTAGGCTGCGCACCAAGTCAGTTGTGCACGCAAGTCGACTGCGTCCCAGTAGAATATTCGGATGGGCATATTCACTACAGAGTTCACGGTGAGTGCAGTTGAACGTTTTAAATAAAAAATTGTTGCTTAATTGGCATGGCAATTGAAGCAACATTTTCATTTGGGAAGCAATAATCTTGACGAATTCCAGTGTCGAGTCCGAGCGTGCCTGACTCCGGGTCCCTACTGAAGCCAGCCGTCGATCACGTCACCACTTATCCCTGCTGCTCTTATCCCACTATTCGAGTGCTTCAGGCGGATCACAAATCCCAGATTCGGCCATCGGTGCTACGACAACTCAGTGAGGAAGTTCAATTAGCTCGTTGTCACGTGGTTGCTGCAGCCCCACCTGGCCTGGCTGGTGACCGGATGCGAGTGAGCACGAATCTTTTGGAGCGCAAGCTAATGCAGAGTCTAACCAGTATACAAGGCCAGGTCTTTGTCATTCTGAAGTATCTAATCAAAAAAGTCATTGGCCAGCGAGTCAAAGGGCTTAAAAGTTATCACGCTAAGAACATTTTGTTTTATATGCTGGACAAGACGCCTGAGCAGGAGTGGCAGAGGCCGGGAAACCTTGTCAGCCTAGTGAAACAATCGCTGATCATGTTGGAGAAGCAGCTGCGACAGCCATCATCCAGTGCGATGCACTGCATGCGTCACTTCTTTCTCAGAGATGCAGCAATCTATCTGCACAAAGGACACGATGAAAAGTTCAAAATTGCCCAGGAAGTCAGCCAAGTGATTGACAATCTACTGGATTTGCTAGTGAAATTCGGGCAGAATTTGATACCGACCGACACGGGCAGTATTGAATTTCATCCGTTCCTCTATCTGCCTCAAATCCCAGCTACATCAGGGAAGCTGGAAGTTCCAATAGGAAAAATCAAGTACTACAACATCTATCAGCTCGTTTACACCATACTGGTCCAGCTATTCACCGATGCGGATAAAAGAAGACACCATGCTGAGCTGCTAAAGAGCATCAGTCGAATTCCTGACAGCGCCAGAACCACCAGGGAGTGTCTCAAGGCTTTGGCGCTGCTGAAAGCTGGACAAAGGTTTGATGCTTCCAGGTTGAGCAGCACAGCCAGTCGAACTGTCGGTCACATCAACGCATCGTCGATTTCAATAGACGACGCGCAGGTCCTAGTGTGGAAACAATTGAAAACCACTGACTCGGCTTGGAAGTTCAGCTTTACTTTTAAGCAGACAGACACTTTCCTTCCGGTTTTCCAGTTCCTGCCGCAGCAGATTCGCCAAGCCTTCCCGTTTCAGTTACCGAATTACGACGACAGCTACTACATGAATTTTGACGCGCTCATCAAAGCTCTACAATTAGAGTTTTCTTCATCGAATTGTCAAGCAAGTGAACTGTTTACCAATGCCATCAACGGGGATTCTGATCCTCAAGAGTTGCTGATGTTGCTGCATTATTGTCGGCCTGGAGAGGATGATCAATATTTGGTACAGGCTGTGCACAATAATAGAGACTTGATCACGGAATCAATGCTGAATGCGTTAGTTGTGCATTACATAGAATCGAGGGTGAGTACATTGGATTTGAATTTCAAGTAAAGTTTGTGGAATATCGGATAAGATATCATCCTGGTTAGATTTCCACACAATTTAATCTATCTAGCGTCAGTTTCTTGCATGTGAGATAATCTATCTGAATTGTCTTAATCTGGGATCATAATCAACGATGACATTGTCACTTAAGAATGATTGGTTTATTGTTTTTGATTATGCTAGAGTGATTCTAGGTGTAATTATATGTTTACCAGCTATATAATGGATAGTTCTCACTTCAACTATTCTAACTTTTCAGCCCAGTCTTCAAGCTATGTCAATCAAGATGGCAATGACAGCACATTCGCACCTAAAATCCGTCAGTATGATAAAACAACGAGTGTCTAAGCGAAAATGTAGCGGCACAAACGACGATGCCGAAGGGAACCAGCTGGGAAAGTCCTTGAAATTCGACCTAGTTTGAAATGCTAAATCGATCAACTCCACTTTGCGATTGAATTTAAACTACAATTTTCGCTTCATACTACTCAAAACAAGTGGAAAAGAATGCTTCAAAAGACATTAATTCAACGTATAAAATTCTTAAGTTTTCTAGCAACTAAAACTTCTTCCCTGATTGACTTTCACACCTTGCCTATAAGCTCGTGTTTTGAGCGCATACCTTGAGGTTTTAGGAGTTGTAGCCTAGTGTCTAGGGCGCCTGCCTGATGACCGGAAGGTCGTGGGTTCAAACCCCGGCTCTAGGAGACAATTTGTGCCCTTGAGCAAGGCACACTTAATCCCCCATTAGCTTCAGTCCACCCAGCTGAGATCGGGTACCAGTTTGAGCTGGGTAAATTTAAAGTGGGTGTTGCAGATGTACACGGTTGCGGTTGTGCCGTGGGCTGTACATCTGGTCGAAACTCGAAAGGTCGGGTGTCAGAATTTATTAATCATTTATTTTGAACTTATCCTTGCAAATTGTATGCATTATCTAACCTTATCAATAAATTTTTGCCTGTGAGACTAAAAAACTGTTGATATATAGCATATTTTTCTCTGATTGTTAAAAGATTCAGCAGTGAAAATACTTTTTTGCATGGATCAGTTGCTCAAAATAGTCAAGTCAAAGTCATGCAGAAAAGTCTTGTGAGAGTGATAATTCTTTTGCTGCAGGTGAAAGCATTCAGGCCCAACAATGATGCAGCGATTGATCTAAAGCTGCTAGTCTTCCACCAATTTTTTATCCGTCTTTCTACCTCCCCCATTTGAGTGAGGCGCTAAAGGCGCCATTGGAGGTGGGCTGAATTGCTTCCTAAGCGATGCTTGGACGAAGAAAAGTTCATGCATGAGTGCTTCTTCGTGCCAGTGTACGCATAGATTTGTATAGCCTTGTCTACAGGGGAAGTCTAGCGTTAGGCTTTACTTTAACTTGCTCTGGGAAATGTAATTTGCTCACTCACTCACTCACTCACTCACTCACTCACTCACTCACTCACTAACTCATAAACTCATGAACTCATGAACTCACTCCCGAACTCATGCGCTCTCTCACTAACTCACTAAGTCATGAACTCACTCACTAACTCATAAACTCACTCACTAACTCACTAACTCGTGAACTCACGAACTCACGAACTTATGAACTCACGAACTTATGAACTCACTCTTGAACTCACTCATGAACTCACTCACTAACTCACTAACTCATGAACTCACGAACTCACGAACTTATGAACTCACGAACTTATGAACTCACTCATGAACTCACTCATGAACTCACTCACTAACTCACTAACTCATAAACTCACGAACTTATGAACTCACTCACGAACTCATGCGCTCTCTCACTAACTCACTAAGTCATGAACTCATGAACTCACTCACTAACTCACTAACTCATAAACTCATGAACTCATGAACTCACTCCCGAACTCATGCACTCTCTCACTAACTCACTAAGTCATGAACTCACTCACTAACTCATGAACTCACTCACTAACTCATAAACTCACTCACTAACTCATAAACTCACTCACTAACTCACAAACTCATGAACTCACGAACTCACGAACTTATGAACTCACGAACTTATGAACTCACTCATGAACTCACTCATGAACTCACTCACTAACTCATAAACTCACGAACTTATGAACTCACTCATAAATTCACTCACTAACTCATAAACACATGAACTCATGAACTCATGAACTCATGAACTCACTTACTCACTAACTCATGAACTCACTCACTAGCTCATGAACTCATGAACTGATGAACTCGCTCACTAACTCATGAACTCACTCCTTCACTCAAGTCAGTCAAATTCAGTCTTAAAAAGTCAAGTAAAAGTATCTTTGGAATAGAAAAAAGGAGAATCTTTTGCTACTTTAAAATACTTTAAAGCTTTGCTGGAGAAAATATTGTAAACGTATTTCTCTCTTCTGTACTGAATTTATTTCCTCATCACAAATTAGCTATTTTCTAAAGAAAATTTTATTGTAGAATCTTAAAAAAAGCGAAAGAAAATGAAAAGGTTAGAGAAATTAATATCACAAACTCTCACCAGCACAGTAGCCTTCATTAGACAATTCTTCGAAAACTTATTTAGAAGCTGAGCAAGAGTATTAAAAATAAAAAAATTAAATTAATACAACAAAAACCAGTTCAGCAACAGTGTCAAAATTGAGTAGGTTACTCAATCTCCAGCGACCCCCTCAATTGGCGGTCAGCGAGCGAGCATAGTTGCCATAGGAAGGGTAGGAGTGCTGGCACACTGGCAGGTTGCGAGTGGTCTCTCCGTAGGTGTGACCGAAGTTGAATCGGCGACGCGGCACGTAGCCAGTGTAGGCCGGTTTCATGCCCTCGGGTTTGTACACGCGGTTGCCGTCCAGAGGGACTGGCTCGCGACCGCTGTTGTCCGGTCTGGCTGTGACAGCTCGAGCGCTGCCAGATTGAGCTTCGGCGTTGAACATTTCCAAACCGTTGCGAGTCATCTCGTGATAGCGGCAGCCAAGGCCGGCCTGGGTTGTGTACACTCGGGGTACGTAGCCCTGCGGTTTGGTAGGTGGATGGCCGGTTGGGGATATTTCAGTGAGACTGAATGGTTTTGTAGCATTTCCAAGGAATATTAAAGTGATAACCTTAAGCTTGCTGAGGACAATTAGATAGATTGATTTTTTGATGAATTAAAGGATTTCGATTTGGAATTCGATACGTTGCTAAAGAGGATTTTAGATTGGATTCGTTGCTAAGGATGATTTCAGATTGGATGCGTTGCTAAGGATCGATTTTAGATTCGATGCGTTGCTAAAGAGGATTTTAGATTCGATGCGTTGCTAAGGATGACTTCAGATTTGATTCGATGCGTTGCTAAGGATCGATTTTAGATTCGATGCGTTGCTAAAGAGGATTTTAGATTCGATGCGTTGCTAAGGATGACTTCAGATTTGATTCGATGCGTTGCTAAGGATCGATTTTAGATTCGATGCGTTGCTAAGGACGATTTCAGATCAGATATTCGATGCGTTGCTAAGGATGATTTCAGACGCGATACGTTGCTAAGGATCGATTTTAGATTCCATGCGTTGCTAAGGATCGATTTTAGATTCGATGCGTTGCTAAGGACGATTTCAGATCAGATATTCGATGCGTTGCTAAAGAGGATTTTAGATTCGATGCGTTGCTAAGGACGATTTCAGATCAGATATTCGATGCGTTGCTAATTATGATTTCAGACGCGCTGCGTTGCTAAGGATCGATTTTAGATTCGATGCGTTGCTAAAGAGGATTTTAGATTCGATGCGTTGCTAAGGACGATTTCAGATCAAATATTCGATGCGTTGCTAAGGATGATTTTAGACGCGCTGCGTTGCTAAGGATCGATTTTAGATTCGATGCGTTGCTAAGGATCGATTTTAGATTCGATGCGTTGCTAAAGAGGATTTTAGATTCGATGCGTTGCTAAGGACGATTTCAGATCAGATATTCGATGCGTTGCTAAGGATCGATTTTAGATTCGATGCGTTGCTAAGGATCGATTTCAGATTCGATGCGTTGCCAGCTTTTGGCTCAATGGATATCAGACTATCAAGACTGGCCCAAGTCATGATAATCAGCTGGTGTGAGTACCTGGTATCCAGGAATCGGCGGCTCCAAGTTCCGCCTCTTCCCGTCGGCCCTCGGCTTCCTGTCGGCCCAGAAGTTCAGATGATCCCGCACAGTCGGATCGCCGCGCAACGCCGTCAGCTGTGGAAAGGCCGTCGAGGCTTGCTGCAAATCCGCCGCTTTGTCGTCCCTGTGCTCGTAGTTGCGCACAAATTCGTCCACAGATTCGTCGCACAAGTTCCTGTAGGTGCCACCGAATCTGTTAATCAGAGTTGGCACGTAGCCAGTGTAACCAGGCAGCATGCCCTCCATGTACTTGTTGTCGCCAGTTGACTTGGGCAGACGGAGTCCTTGAGCTTCGGCGACCATTGCTGATGAAGCTCCCGGTTGAGTCGCCTTGCCAGCGTCCAACGCCGCGCCAATGTCAATCATTCGTTTGTGAGGAAACGATTTGGCTAGCTCGGCCGTCTGCTCGCCGTAGGTTTTGCCCGAGTTGAATTTCAACTGTGGGTTGTAGCCGGCGTAGCCGGGGATGTGCGAGCCTGGGCGCAGGTTGATGAACGCCCGGCGCTGCTCGAGAGTCGGCCCGCCGCCGTACTGTACCGTGGTCATGCTTGGACTTGGACTCCAACTACAGGGGTGCTCAAGTTGGTTTGGCCTAACGGTCTTTCTACTACAGTAGCCTGACTAAAACAAGCTTAAACTACTCCAATGTCGAAGATAGAGGTAATAGGCGACCAGACCAGGGTTTTTTTGGTTGCTAGGGGCGACGCGAGAGAAAGAGAGAGAGAGAGAGAGAGAGAGAGAGAGACAGACTGGTAAGATTTTTTTCTCTTCTCGTTCTTGAGGTCGTAGCTGGTGGTTGGCTGTGTACGAGCTAAAACTGACTGCAGTCTGGGGATAGGGACCAGATGCTCTGCCTCCCCAGCTGTTCTCAGAGCCCCCCTCCCCTGCCCGTTCACTCCCTGGCCCATCTTATTGCTGTCTCTTTCTTAAGAAAACTGCACCTGACTACTCAAGCTCTGGCAGTGTCGGTCTATCAGCTTCAGACACAGGGAGGGCACAGGTGGATAAAAGTCTTAGCATTGGCAAGCTCATTGTGTAATATCTAGAGTGAACAGTTTTACTATGTGTGAGCCTCCGATGGAGGGAGTGAGGGAGGCGCTTTTGGTCTTGTATTTCTCGTCATCAATATAATGGTAGGCTGGTTGTTGGGTGGTGGCAGTAGCTACTGGAAGTTAGAAGAAGATAACTAGGTAGACGGAGGACAGGCAGGCAGACAGAAAAACTGTGATCGACCTAATGGCGAAGAAGGACTTACTGAGGCCTCTGTTTAACGCGTTGTTTGCCTAATAGCGTTGAGTCCTAACCCCAGCCTCTATACACACATCTTCTCTCTTACTTACTCAATTTCTCATCTCCAGTGAGTCCATAGCTAGCCTTAACAAACCTCCAATGCCATGCAGGTGCAGTCTCTAGCTGGGTTTATAAGACCGTTGCTAACTCTCTACTCGTATATAACAGAAAAGGCACGCTCTGGAACTGGTGCTCGCCCTTAGAGGTATTGAATTGCACAAAGTTTTATTTACGCTCGCAGCTAATTGCATTTTTTTATATTTACGCATTCTTTACTATAGATGAGTTTTTAGGAAGCCACTGGTTTGATCTTCGAAGCCTATTAAAATGTAGGAGCTACATGCATTTAGGGTTAAACAAAAAACTAAATCAAATTCCCATATTTCGCAGCATATTTTATTAATATAGATTTTATGAACATAAATAAGCAATCTAAACCGTCCATTTCTACTTATAAGTAGTGCAGAAAGCAAATTATGTCGGATTATAAAAATTGTCGCAGTCTCGCTCTAGTGCACAGCCAGCTATATAGGTCGGCGCCTTGGATTCAATTTAATTTATAACAGGAAACAAGTTTGTACAAGAAAAAATTAATAGACTCGAGTGTTTGGAATGCTTCAGTATTGCTACATTAGTATACGATTTTGGTTCATAAAAATATTTTATTTACGAGGAAATTGCTTAGAAGCAGCGAACCGCGCCAATGGTCAAGTCGGATTGTCATGCGTTGCTTTTCATGCAATTAATAATTTGCAGTCAGAAATGGTTTTCCTTGCCGAATAGCCAAAAATAGACACATTGTGTGCCAAAATGGATTTCTAAACCAGAATGCTTGCAAATTTAGTTGTGTTCTGCTTTGCGCCAACTCCGTTCAGAGGCGTCCGTCTCTGAGCGTCCGGAGTTCGACTCCTGCTTCTAATAGCGTGTCGCCGGGCAACTAGAAAAAAATATTTTTGAGTACGAGTCGATTAATCAACGAAGATCAAAGATGCTTGAGGTTGAGGCTTATCTATCGGATGAACTTTAGATTAGAGGGTCTCTGGGGCTTATCTATCAGATGAACTTTAGATTGGAGGGTCTCTGGGGCTTATCTATCAGATGAACTTTAGATTGGAGGGTCTCTGGGGCTTATCTATCAGATGAACTTTAGATTTGAGGGTCTCTGGAGTTTATCTATCGGATGAATTTGAGATTGGAGGGTCTCTGGGGCTTATCTATGGGATAAACTTTAGATTGGGGGGTCTCTGGGGCTTATCTATCGGATAAACTTTAGATTGGAGGGTCTCTGGGGCTTATCTATCGGATGAACTTTATATTGGAGGGTCTCTGGAGCTTATCTATCGGATGAACTTTAGGTTGGAGGGCCTCTGGAGCTTATCTATCGAATGAACTTTAGATTGGAGGGTCTCTGGAGCTTATCTATCGGATGAACTTTAGATTGGAGGTTCTGGAGCCTATCTATCGGATGAACTTTAGATTGGAGGTTCTGGAGCTTATCTATCGGATGAACTTTAGATTGGAGGTTCTGGAGCCTATCTATCGGATGAACTTTAGATTGGAGGGTCTCTCGGGCTTATCTATCGGATGAATTTTATTTTCGAGAGTCTCGGGGATTTTAATCGCATATACTATAAGGCTCGGTTATTTGCCTAATCGTTCTAAGTCATGCTGGTCGAGCGGGCTCAAAAACTTACATGTTGGATTTGATGAGGCAACTCCTGGAGACTGCGCGCCCGGAGCTGCCGACGATCTCCTGGCTGGTAGCTCAGGTTTCTCAGTCTTCCTAGACCACAGCAAGAGCCTGTTAGCTGGGCGGGCAGACACCTGACACGACTGACGCAAATCCGACAAAGATTGCGACTTCAACGGACCAGCCTGCGACGCCAGATTGTCGCAGCTGCCACCGAATCTTTGCTGTTGCCGTTTGAACTGACAGTTTCCAGCTGCGGCGGCGCCTGCCCCACCCCGCGACTGGTGACGTCGAACTGGCGACTCCATAGTCGATGGTCGCACGGTAGACTTTTTGCGCTGTGCCGCAGCTCGAGCAGCAGCTGTTGCGGCGGACGCTTCAGCAGCCTCAATGGCCAATCGTAGTGACCCGAGCTGCTGCCGAAAGTCTTCGCTGTTTGGGAGTGATTGGGAAGTGGGTTTTGAATCTCATCTACACTTGGTGCCTTAAAGGATGCCTTCAAAACAAAACAAAAAATGACAAAAAGCTATTGTTGTGAGTCCCCTACATGTACAGGTAGGCCTACAGCTAGGGTGGGTAAGCTGCGACTACCCAGGTCCCCAGAAAAGCGCCGCCCGACCCGCGTCCAGGAGAAATGACAGAGAAAACAATCGACTCACAGCTGATGCAACGTTTACGTCGTAGTGGCCGGTCGGTTTATTTGTGGTAGCAGAGCCGTTTGAGCAGTCCCGCAACAGGTGGACAGAACAAGAAAAGGTTATAATTTACGGGGTCTACTTTACTGGGCACAGCTATATAGTTAGATTGGGGCTTTAGCGACAAAACCAACAGGGGGTAAGAGGGCGCGCAAGTCAGGTGAGATGTACATTCACCAATACGGGGTAGGCCGGGGCGATCGATAACATTAACTGGGGTGGGGCAGGAATGAGAAAAAGATGAAATAAAAAATATAGAGCAGAGGTGAGGGCTGCGTCACAACACTATGTATGCTATTGGCCCCCCATTTTGTAAAACTAAATATTTGTGCTTGAATGGCTCAGTTAGTCATACGTCAAATGTCTCAGCTTAAACGACTCAGCTCAATCAAATTTGATCGGTTTTCTCAATACACGACCTCAAAGTAATTTCACTGAGACTACCAACAAAGCTATAATGTTTTTTTAAGTTTGCGATACTTTCAACGACCATTCGAACAAGCAACTTACTTGAAAAACACGCTCCTATTGCCAAATACGAATTTGCAGTCTCTATAAGGAAGATTGTGCAGCTCAACAGCTTGTAAAAACGCATTGATCAAAGCTCGACAACGCTCGCGTTCCGGTGCCTCCGTATTCGGCGAACTTGCTCGAAGTAGCTGTCGCAGACGACGTTCAAACTGGACGAAACCCAGGCGATGCGACAGCCGGCAGCTGAGCCGGTCTAAAGCGGCCACGAGTCGCATGGCGCGACACTGCTGAGCTACAAACTGACGATCGAACAGGCAGGGCTCTCCAGCTGAGTTTGGTTTCAGGCAGAGAACGAAAGTCTTCTCGCATGGTGTCACGTTGGTCTCGCAGGCGCTTAGAAACGACATTGTCTTGTCCATCAGAGTTGGATCCTTCTGACTGCGCGACTGACTGCCTCTGAACAGGTAGCAGGCGAATGCAAAGCTGCACGACTTTAGCTGGAAAATGCTGCCAAACTGACTGACTGATTGTTGGTGAGCGAAGTTGTTTGCAATGCAGAAATCTGTGGAGTTGTACTGGATGCGACCGATTGAATGTCGAATGCCAAAGCAGCGACGGTCCGGGGGGTTGGGCTGGAAGAGGCTGCAGAGAGAGTTGTCGGATGATAACGGGTGTAGAATACATGGGCTTCACAGTAGCACTGCTCGTAATGAAACCTCGTCGGCAAAAAAGATCGATAGCATCTCATAAGGGGAACAAAAAGTGAGGTTTTATGAGCTTGACCACAAAGGAAATAATAGGTGGTTTACGGGAATAACGGGAATACAATTTTTGCTAGTAGGAAGTGTCGTTGAGCAACCTTCGTCAAGCAGCCTTCGTCAAGCCACACTTGTCAGGCAACATTCGTCAAGCAACCTTCGTCAAGCAACCATCGTCAAGCAACCTTCGTCAAGCAACCTTCGTCAAGCAACCTTCGTCAAGCAACCTTCGTCAAGCAACCTTCGTCAAGAAACCTTCGTCAAGAAACCTTCGTCAAGAAACCTTCGTCAAGCAACCTTCATCAAGCAACCTTCGTCAAGCAACCTTCGTCAAGCAACCTTCGTCAAGCAACCTTCGTCAAGCAACCTTCGTCAAGCAACCTTCGTCAAGCAACCATCGTCAAGCAAATTTCTGCATAACAAACTTCGTAGAACCGTTTTAAAATCCAAACAAAAATGTAGTAGGGGTTGTATTGTCTTAAACCAAAGGATGTATGAGCATAATAAAGTCAGTTTAATAAAGCAATCAACTTACTGATCATTTACGGTGTGCAGCTGCTTCAGTGCGTCCATAAAACCAGTTGAAGAGTCATCCACGGCGAAATTGTTCAGCAGTGCAGCGATGCCTGTGAGCTGTGGGGCAAATATTTTGATGAATGTGGAGAAATTTGATCGAATACGTGTTTAGGGAGCTTGTCCTCGATTCGTACTTTTATATGCATTTTTTTTCAAATATTTGAGAGCTAGTTATGCGCTATCATACTTTTAAAGCATTCGTTTTTTAGTTCCATCTCAGTATTCATGAACTAAAAAAAATAAATATTGGGTTAACGGAATAGGAAAAACGGTGATATTGACTGAGAACACTTGCTGGAACTGCCTTCTGTGTTTGTTTACTAAGGGTTTTTTCCTTGAACATTTAAGACCAAGACCTAGGGATTTTTTTACCTTTGATAATGCTATTATTATGCTAGATGTTCTCCAGTGACTTCAATTGGTTTTACTGCTTTAGTGAAAAATTTAAATCCAGTTCTTCTGATGGGACGCTTCTTAGTTATATTGATAATTTTTCGGATTTAAGAATCAATTTTCGCCAAGAAGGTTAATTTTAACGTCAACCGGAGAGGCGGCTCAGCGTGCTTGGCTACGCCGACGATCTCGCCCTGCTGTCCTCGACCGTCGAGGGCGCCCAACGGCAGCTGGACAGGCTGGTTGCCGTTGCAGCGAGTGTCGGCCTGGTGGTCAACGCGCAGAAGACCGTCGTGCTCTGCGTGCCGAGCAACATCGAGGCTGCAATATCCTGCCGAGGCGCTGACGGCCAGGCGAAAGAACTTCCGCGCTGTCAGCATTTCGTCTACCTCGGCGGTCTGGTCCCTGACGTCCGCGAAGACCTGCGGCGTCGCCGAGGACTTGCATGGGCTGCCTTCCGTTCGATAAGGTCAGTCCTGCAGTCCGAGGCCCTGCCAGATCGCCAGAGGGCGGCGCTGTTTCGGGCGGTGATCGAGACCGTCCTGCTGTACAACGCCGAGACCTGGACGCTGACAGACTCGCTCGAGCAACAAGTCGACGCGGCGCACGCTGGCCTGCTGCGCGCCGCCTTCAAGATCAGCTACGAGCGGGTTTCCAACGCGGCACTCTATCGCCGCGCCGGCCTGGACCGTCCAAGTCAACTTTTGCGCCGACGGCGACTCCAGCTGGCAGGCCACGTCATCCGCGCCGAGTCGTACTGCCCCGAGCCGGTGCAGGAGGTGCTGCTGCTCACGCTGCAGGCGCCCTACCGGCGAGGACAAGCGCGAACTCGGCGTTTCGTCGATTGCCTGCTGGCTGACGCCGGCGCCCCCGATTCTGCCGGCGGCGCGGCCTTTGTTCGCGGCCAGGCCCTGAGGCGCGCCCTGTGACGCTGCTTTCAACATCTTGACAGCGTACTTTGTTGTTGTTTGTTGAGTACGAAAAGCTTTGTTAGTACGAACTAAAAACGTACAAAAAACGTTGGCGTACCGGATGCATCAGAAGAAGCATAAGAGAACCGTTATCGCTATCATCCGCAATGTCGCATCCGGCATAGTCTCCCAGCTGGTGAGAAGCGACGCCCTCCTTAGCGGCTACCTCAGCCACCTCCGTCAAGATGCTTCTCTGGTACCAGTGCTGCATCCTCTCTGCAGCCAGGTTGACAGCAAGCTGATCCAGCCGGCATCGTTGAGGCTGCTGCTGCTGCTGGAAAGAGCCGATTTCAAATCCGCCGAGGTCAAGGATGTGAATTGAGCCGCCAGCAATTGTGGATGAGGTTGTTGATGAATAAGCTGAGTCTGCGTAAAAAAGCAGAGACGTTCAGATTAAGTTAAGATTCACTCTAACAGGCCTGACTTCTGTCTAACATGTTTAGATCCTGTCTAACATGTTTAAATCCTGTCTAACAGGTTTAGATCCTGTCTAACAGGTTTAGATCCTGTCTAATGTGTTTAGATCTTGTCTAACAGGTTTAGATCCTGTCTAACAGGTTTAGATCTTGTCTAACCTGTTTACATCCTGTCTAACAGGTTTAGATCCTGTCTAACACGTTTAGCTTCTACATAACAATTTTAGATCCTGTCTAACGGGTTTCGATCCTGTCTAACAGGTTTAGATCCTGTCTAACAGGTTTAGACGCTGTCTAACATGTCTAGATCCTGTCTAACAGGTTTAAATCCTGTCTAACGGGTTTCGATCCTGTCTAACAGGTTTAGATCCTGTCTAACAGGTTTAGACGCTGTCTAACATGTCTAGATCCTGTCTAACAGGTTTAAATCCTGTCTAACAGGTTAAGATCCTGTCTAACAGGTTTAGAGCCTGTCTAGCATGTTTAGATGCTGTCTAACATGTCTAGATTCTGTCTAACAGGTTTAGATCCTGTCTAACAGGTTTAGATCCTGTCTAACAGGTTTAGATCCTGTCTAACAGGTTTAGATCCTGTCTAACACGTTTAGCTTCTACATAACAATTTTAGATCCTGTCTAACAGGTTTAGAGCCTGTCTAAAATGTTTAGATGCTGTCTGACATGTCTAGATCCTGTCTAACGGGTTTAGATCCTGTCTAACAGGTTTAGATCCTGTCTAACAGGTTTAGATCCTGTCTAACAGGTTAAGATCCTGTCTAACAGGTTAAGATCCTGTCTAACAGGTTTAGCTTCAGTGAAGCAGGTTTGAATTCGGTCTAACAGCTTTTAATTTTGTCTAACAATTTCATTTTGTATCTAAAAACTGCCGTAACCCTCAAAACGCGTCAAAAACTCGCTAACGAACCCAAAGACCCATGCTGTCCCACATCCGAGCCGCTGTCCGATCCGCTTGCAAGCGACGCAGAAGATCTGGACTCGGGTCGTTTCAGCGTGTTGAATCTGCGCACCAGAATGCGCAGCGTCTGGGTGTACAGAGTGCGGACCAGACTGTCGCGCACTTTGGATGCCTGTGACCAGACAAGGCGGGGACACGTGTTTTGGATGTTGTTTGGACGAATAACTTGTTTTTTTAGCTAACATGTTCAAGTTAGCTTAGTTTCCTTTGATACAGCCGCCAACCCAGATAACTGCGCTTCCTTTGATAAAGCCGCCAACCAGATAACTTCTCTTCCTTTGATAAAGCCGCCAACCCAGATAACTGCGCTTCCTTTGATAAAGCCGCCAACCAGATAACTTCTCTTCCTTTGATAAAGCCGCCAACCCAGATAACTTCTCTTCCTTTGATAAAGCCGCCAACCCAGATAACTGCGCTTCCTTTGATAAAGCCGCCAACCTAGATAAGCTCACTACCTTATGTTTTTTTGGGTGACTAAGCCAACACATGCAAGCAGACCGGTTTGTACAGCTAGTCATGGTGGTGACGACCAATCATAAAATAGAAAGGAAAGAAATTAAACCATAATAAAGAGGAGCAATCAAAGTACGCTGGAGTGCTAGGGTGAATTTATGAGTCAACAAAGGACCGTCAAAACACAATCAAATCGCCAATACACCTTTGATCAGCTACAAACACATGATGAATTTTGATGAGGCGACAGTTTTATAAACCGAAAAGCACACATTTTTAATGCGTCAAAACCCACGCCATTATCTCTAAGCTAATCAGACAAAAGTGCACTTACTGTAGCCGCGTCAGTTGTGACGCAACTGCTTGCAGCGGCAGTGTTTGATGTGCCGACACCCGAAGTAGGAAATCGGCGCTGCGTCAAAGCTGAAAATAAAGCTGGACCGCTCACACCCAACAATGAGGCGGCCGCTTTGAGCTCTAAAAATTGTAAAATAACTGTCGTGTTATAATTAAGAAATTAATTAAGCAAGGAACAGCATGTGCTTAAAACTCACCCCGATGCCCGATGAGCTCCAACTGTTGAGGCCCGGCATCTTCTGCATCAACGAATGCCACATTGCCTAGCAACAAAATTGCAGCCAATATTCTGGCCACATCGGACAAAGGAATTCCCAGCTCGGCTAGAGCAAGCTGAAATTATTGGGCGTTCGTTGATTTTATCTAATCTACCTTCTGATTGGTAGAAAATTTTAGCTTGGAAAACTCTCTACCCCCAGATTGCTTCCCATTGGCTGGATTCTTACCAACCAATCAGCGATGGCCTCTAAGCTTCAATTCTAACTAACCTTCCAGGCATTGTAGCGCATCTGATTCCATTGGATCTCGCGTTCATCAGCTTGACAGCTGTTCAAATAGCGCAGCGTTTGGCGCGTGTGACCGGTTAGGTGTAGCTTCTCTGTTGAAGGCGATGGACGTGAAACGTACTTACTCGATTCATAATCTAATACCATAAACATGAAAAAAACGGTTACCTTTCTCATCTGCTGTGAGACCATCGATAAACTGATAGAAAATATGAAAATTTCTTTCCGTGGCAGGCGGTCTGTGAATGCGGCTCTGAAAAGTTTCCAATTTCAATTTTATTTTCTTATCACTTAATCATTTGAGCACAAGTTATTGAGCCAATTTTTTTTCACCTGATCAAAAATCAGATAATCCAGCTTAGTTTGACAAATAGTTCCGTCAGTAAACTGGTTTTCTATTCGAATTGCCTGAAATTTTGTTTTATTGATTTCATGAAAAAATAGGCTTTTTAGGTTTAACAAAAGCATTGATAAAAAATGAGAATACTATTTTTAATTGTATAAAGTCGTACCGTGGAACTGACTGAATTACAGTAGAAACATTGAGAACAGACAAAGTAACAATTAGGAGTAGCTACGTAGAAAAGAACCTTTTACTATAATGCCGAAAAAATCTAGCCACTCCATGGCGACTCACTTCAACTACAGCGCCTCCTATATACTTGTCAATCAATCAAAGCCACATCAAGCCACTCGTGTCCCAGCATCATCCTATTGACCGGCAGCAAATTAGCCAAAATAGACGGAGCGCACAAAAAGGCCAACCACTTATAGGCAAATACGAGCGTACGCCAATATCTGAAAGCATTGGAAAACTACATTGCAGCTCAGCTAAACTCACAATGCGGCTTGAATCTGGATTTTCAGTTGTGCCCGCGGTAGTCAGAGGCTGCAGGATGGTCAGAGCGGCGCTGCACTGTTTGAACGAGTCCGACTGCAGCGACGCACAGGCGTTGAACAGGCAGCGAAGCGACTGGTGCAGCAGGAATGTCTTGCCAGATCCGCTGATGCCGCTGAAATGCATGGCAGAGTTGCACTGGATTTGACAGTGTGTTCTCCGATAAGCCCAGTTTCTTTGCTCTTTAATCTTCTCAGCCTTTAAAATCTTCCGTCCCTTCCCACTCTTAATCATCTCACTCTCACCCGTCTCACTCTCACCCGTCTCACTCTCACCCGTCCCACTCTCACCCGTCCCACTCTCACCTGTCTCACTCTCACCTGTCTCACTCTCACCCGTCTCACTCTCACCCCTTCTCACTCTCACCCGTCTCACTCTCACCCGTCCCACTCTCACCCGTCCCACTCTCACCTGTCTCACTCTCACCTGTCTCACTCTCACCCGTCTCACTCTCACCCGTCTCACTCTCACCCGTCTCACTCTCACCCGTCTCACTCTCACCCCTTCTCACTCTCACCCGTCTCACTCTCACCCGTCCCACTCTCACCTGTCTCACTCTCACCCGTCTCACTCTCACCCGTCTCACTCTCCCCCGTCTCACTCTCACCCGTCTCCCTCTCACCCCTCGCACTCTCAGCCTTCTCATTCTTAACTTTCTCACCCTCACCCACTCTCCCTTTAATCTACTCAGCACCCGTTCTACTCAAGTGTGACACTTATCCTAAAAGTTCATATTCTTTCATCAATTGACATCGAGTGACGTTAAAGCGAAACTAGCTTTTTCTGAGTAGGAAGTCGCCTAAATAAATCAATTCAAGTCACCTGTCAATCAAATTTAACGAATAGATTGAATTCTAAAATGAATTTCAATACTTGATCTTCAACTGAATTTCAATTGCCCTGGGACTTCAGGAGCAAAAAATTTTCATACAAACGAAGAATTACACTTATAATTTATTATTAAGGGTGAATAAGCTAATGTTGTAAACAGATTTCAATTGGATTTCCGAAACTCGAGGCTCCAGTTTTCCACTAGCAACAAAACGAATTTTTAAGAATTAGGAAGTGATACTTGATCCATTTTTACATCTGGGTAAAAGCAGCCAGAAGCAGATCGAGATGGGAAGTCTTTCAAGATCTACTCGTATAATACGCGTAACTCGCAGCTGTTGTAAAGAAAGTTGTCGATAATTTCTTGGCGTCAGCTAGCGTGAATTGTCAGCAAGGCAGTGGCATCTGGCTGATGACTTGATCAATGAACTGCTCATTCGACTGTGCAAAAAACTGCTCAACTGGGAGGCGAAAAGAGAATGAAAAAAAATGGTAAGAAACTTCTGAACGAAGTTGGATCGATAAAAAGAGGGGAAAATGAGCAGGTAGTCAAATTGATGACCTTGCATTTGAAAGAACGTAACGCCTTGGAAACCAAAAGTGACACCTGTGTGTTGACTAGCTCAATTCTCATTTGCACCTAGGACCACTAAATGATAATGATTAACTGTCAACCGTTAACTTGTAGTGGTCCTTGCTTTGCACATGCTCCTTGGTCACTTGTCATTCATTCTTCACTGTTATCACTAAAACATTAAATACTCAAATGGTTTGCACTGACAAAAATTAAACCATACAGAACCATACAATGTTAAAATATAATTGACAGATAAACAGCTGGGAAGATAAATAGATAGATAGATAGATAGCGACTGAAGTCACATGGGGAACTCACTGCAGCAACAGGCACTGGTTCAATCCCGAATCCTTCAGCTGCAGCAGCAGAGCGTCAGCCAATCGCTGCACAGCAGGCTCGTGAGTGCCAGTGTCGACCAAAGCTCGAATCCCGTGCGAGCTACTGTTGGTGTTGGCGCTAATAAGGATGGGACCGAGGCTTGACTGCAATTGGAAAATGGATTTAATGAAATTGATGAAGAGATGAAATGGAAATTTGACGTATTCCTTACAACCCTAGTCATTTTCAGATTAATGAATATTTTATGCGAGATTGACTTGTACTGATGGTACACTTTTCATACTGTATTTTCCACAAGAAGGAATTTTATATACGCAAGTTTAATAGAACCATGAAGATTGTCTTCGTATCCAACTTTACTTTGCCTCAAATTCTTTAATTTTCAACAGTGAACCGTAACGATTGTTTCAGCTTGAGTTGCTTATTTACTAGCTAGCTGTGAACGGAAAAGATTTCAGAACAGAAACAGCTCAACTCGCTAAGGCTTACGTCTAAAAGTTTTGGGTAATGTAATGCGATACTTTTTAGCTTTTCTATTTTTTTTTCTACGAATGGCGTCGTAACAGTGAGAGTTTTTTTTCGCTCTCTACCAGCGGTAATTCTAGAATGGCTTGGTCTCAGGATTGGCACTGCAGATGATAGGTAGCTTATTAAACTCGGCGTTGCTAGTTTATAAAGGGTAAGTAATTTTTTAAGACTATGTGCGATTTTTTAATAAAATTTATTGTTATTTTTCAATTTCTTTGATGTTTAAAATAGTTTTCTAATAGTGGGTATTTGTGCTTTTATACTCGTAATTTGATACATTTGGAGCTTGGTGCTTTAATTGGTTTGTGGTATCGGGGTTTGGTTTTATCGCGGTTTTCGGTGCAGCAAGGGGTTGGTGCTGTAGGGGGTTGGTTAATGTAGGGGTTTGGTGCTGAAGGGTTTTAGAATTGTTTTTTGTCATAAGGGGTTGTTGATGTAAAGGGCTTGGTGCTGTAGGGTTTTGGTGATGTAGGGGGGTTGGTGATGTTGGGGGTTGGTGATGTATGGGTTTGGTGATGTAGGAGTTTGGTGATGTAGGGGTTTGGTGATGTAGGGGGTTGGTGATGTAGGGGGTTGGTGATGTAGGGGTTGGTGATGTAGGGGTTGGTGATGTAGGGGGTTGGTGATGTAGGGGGTTGGTGATGTAGGGGTTGGTGATGTAGGGGTTGGTGATGTAGGGGGTTGGTGATGTAGGGGTTGGTGATGTAGGGGGTTGGTGATGTAGGGGTTGGTGATGTAGGGGTTGGTGATGTAGGGGGTTGGTGATGTAGGGGGTTGGTGATGTAGGGGTTGGTGATGTAGGGGTTGGTGATGTAGGGGGTTGGTGCTGCATGTTTTTAGAATTGGTTAGTGCTATAGTGGGTTGTTGCTGTAAGGGGTTGTTGCTGTAGGGGGTTGGTGAATTGGAATTTTCGCAAAATTTTTGAGTAGCTGAGAATCGAATTGTCAACAAAAGTAAATTCAGACTAGTTACTAGTCATAAGGCATAGTATAATTATAGTCATACGATTTTCTTCTTTCTAACACGTGCCTTTCTAAGAAGCCAACCCATAGATGATTCAGTCAGGTGAAAGATGGCGCCTAAGTGTCTTAAAAAATTGGTTTACTGAAGCCAGCAACGAGCCTCCCTGGAGACAAAGACTTTAGTAATTAAAATATGAATCTCTATCGACGTAGCCAAAGTTAAAGTAATAAAATTTAAAAGTAAAATCGTGCTACAACTAAATTGTGCCCGATGATTCATATCCTCTGGGTAGCTAGCTTTTTAAATAGGTTTTTCAATCTGTGGAAGCATTTAGACTTCACTAGGGTTAGACTTAGGGTTAGGGTTAGGGTTAGGGTAAGGATTCAGAATTTGATTGAATTATAGTCAGTTTGCTGTTACGCCCCGACATTAAATTGTCTGGCTTTTCCTTACATAGCTAAGGTAGTTAAAGTTGAGAATCAGACTTTAATATGCTTAATTATTAATTAGATGAACAAGTAATGGCCTATTCTTTAAAGCGACCCATACGCAAATACTATTACAAATCCTATTAGTACAAATTAGGCCTATTATGCGTCATAAAGGCGACTAACAACAAGATATAATTAGCTACTCACCAATCGCTTTCCGGACGAATATCTCTGCTGCAAAGTCTTTACAATGACATCGTCAGTGAAGGGGCCGCATAGCTGGGTCAAGTCTTCCAGTGAGTTGTAAGCTGATGTGGATGTTCTACTGATGGCCATTTTTTTGTTATTTCTATTGGTAATAGATTGACTATAAATTCAGAGTCGAAGTTTTGTGCTCAATATCTAGCGGTTTCATTTGTTTTAGCTTGGTTATATATGAAGGAATTGAGAGTGAAAGTGACTCTACACCGAGTCAGATTAAGGTCTGAGAACCGAAGATGACAAGCGCGGCAAGGTTGAGTTAGTGAGTGAGAACTGAGTTCCTTAGTGAAAGAAATGCTTGGACAGTTAGGCTATTGGGTTGAGTCCTCTGTATTTGGTAGTCCAGAATTTTACTAGGCAAATAAAAAGTCCTGCTCTTGTGTGGCGCCCATTCGCTCGCTCATTTAAGCATCTGCTTGACTAAAGAAAGATTGGGTTGGACAAGGGAGGTCGGGTGGAGAGAGAAAGACCACACAGCCTGACTGGCTCAAATGATCGCTAATTTATAATCGCAAATAAATAATGACCAATCATGGAACAGCTGGGCGTCACAACTCAGAGAAATGAGGTCAGGAAACATTTTCATGTTCTATATATTACTGATATAGTTGATTAGTAGTGTAATTTGCTCATGAAAAAAAAACATTTTTATGCTGCTCAGTTAACTCGAGTTGCCTTTGGATCAGCTCTTGCTTCAAGTTTCATATAAATGTATATTTAGCTACAGCTCGTGATTATCAGCTGTCTTTATCCCATTATTAGCTCGTGATTATCAACTATCAAATTATCTGCTAGTGATTATCAACTGTCTCTATCCTATTATCAGCTCGTGTTTATCATCTGTCTCTAGCTCATTATAAGCTCGTGATTATGATATCAGCTACTGATTACCATATCAGCTAGTGATTATCAACTGTCTCTATCCGATTATCAGCTAGTTATTAACAACTGTCTCTATCCGATTATCAGCTAGTTATTAACAACTGTCTCTATCCCATTTTCAGCTCGTGATTATCAACTGTCTGTATCCCATTTTCAGCTCGTGATTATCAATTTGTATCCGTGGGATCATGCGTGTCATGTTCTGTAAATCCGCACTGGCACTGCACCTAAAATATCACGTGACACTCCATCTCTGCGGGTCACAAAAGCAAACCAGCCCGCCCCCAGCTAGCTAGGTTGAATAATTCCGCAGTCTCGCCCTCCCCCCGATATTTTCGTGCAAATCTAATTTAGCAGCTCTTCGAACTGGCTTGCCCTATGAAATATATCGAACTGGAAAGGATATGGACTGGGCGGCTTTTAGGGGAAGGAGATTAAGGCCAGAAGGAATATAGGGAGTGGACTAAGGTTTGAATTTGAGTCGCCTTTTCTTGAGAACGCTGTGGGATGACAGGGTGGTCCTGCTGCGCTTTCGAGTTTACCTTCTTTCCTATCTCTTTCCCATCTCCTTTCTGGCTTGGCTTCACCCCCTATTCAGATGGACAGCTGGACTTGGGGAGTCCTTAATAAGCCCCCTGACTGAGTCATCATCATTTTCTTCAGACAGACTGCACGCAAGGTCGCAAAGATGACGTAACAAAATATACGGTGAAGATACGGACAATTTCAGAAAACTTTCTCGCTTAAAGGGAAGCAAATTGCCAATCGTGTAATAATTCTAAAATCCTAATGTGCTACGAAATTTAACATTATTTCCGTCTAACAGTGTGTGTGTCTGTCTGTCTGTCTGTCTGTCTGTCTGTCTGTCTGTATCTAAATTTTCTTTCACTTATATCTCTGACTTCTATCCAAGCTCCAAGCATTGCTAATCCAAGCCACTCAGACCAACTCAAGCATTCGACTTGCAGTGCCAATCAATCAACGTTCTTTAGCTTGTCTCCTAAAGCGTTCTTTGGACAAGCTAAGTAGTTACACAATACTTTGCCCTCAGGCTTGGTCCAGTCCAGTTAGAGACTGAGGTACTTGAAGTGGCTGAAGAGGATTTGATCAAGTTTTAGTTGAGCGATTTGCCCGATTGCGGCTCTCTGCTATAGCTTCAATTCTAAGTTAAAGCTTCGGGCGTTTCTGCATGACAGATTTATAAGTTAAAATCGTATGTTTCAAGCATTTAAATACGTAAAATAAATTATATACGCTCGTTCATATTATTTTCCGAACAATCTAGAAGCCAATAAAAACCTACGCTCGTATTCTTCTGCGGTCTTTTCTTTCGCATCCTTCTTAATTTCACAACTTGATGCGAACCTGCTATAGTCAGAAGTTTTATTCCAAAGCATGACACAAAAACACAAGGTGAAGCTTAAACACGATCAAACTAAAAGCTTCGCTAGTAACTTTGTTCTGCGCGAAAATACGTTTCCGGCAAAAATTGCTACTATGTGTGTTTTTTAACCTCAACAAACTGTTACTGCGTCAATCCGGCAGCTGTCAGTGGAAGAAAAACAAGAGCTTTATATGCGCGGCTGCTGCACTCGTGTATCAACAAATCGCTCCATTATCCGGAGTTCTAAACTGCTTTAATTAGGCAAGCAATCTGCCACTGAAGAAGAATTAAAAAAAAGAATTCAAAAGTGCATAGCTAGCTACTACCTATCTACCTACCTACCTACCTACCTACCTACCTACCTACCTACCTACCTACCTACCTACCTACCTACCTACCTACCTACCTACCTACCTACCTACCTACCTACCTACCTACCTACCTACCTACCTACCTACCTACCTACCTACCTACCTACCTACCTACCTACCTACCTACCTACCTACCTACCTACCTACCTACCTACCTACCTACCTACCTACCTACCTACCTACCTACCTACCTACCTACCTACCTACCTACCTACCTACCTACCTACCTACCTACCTACCTATTGACCTACCTACCTACCTGTTTATAATCTGTCACCAGTTTGCATAACTGTGTATCGATTTCAAGCTTTCGAAATTCTGGTACGAGCGTTGCAAATAATTCAGCCAATACCTTTCCTACCGTTTGAAAAGCATGGACGCATTCTGTAACAGAAGACTGCGTCAATCTTTTGCTATCGCCAAAACTTGGAATTTTCAGTATTTTTCTTAAATCTAAACTTTTAACTTTTTTACTTGGTCAAAGAACTGACTGTCGGTCTTAAGAGAAACACAAATGTAAAATAATAAAAGAAAGTAATCACCGTAAACTTACAATTGAAGTCTTAAAGTACAATCATTTTCCTCTCATCAACTAGACAAAAGTACTTTGTCTCAGTTCTTGCATTCCATCGCTCACTCATCACAAGCCTCCCTAACGCTGTCAATTAGAATTGAAGTCATAAATTTTCAAGCATATTCCCCGCTCTATAACTAGTCTGCAGTTCTTTAAAGAGGATTGCTAAATTTGAAAGTGTCAGTCAATAGACAGACGCCTTGATGAGGCACGAGAACATTCTGTGACAATGGAGAGGATGGCAAGTGGCTTCACTGGGTGAGCTAGACTACAAAAATTAGTTACCGTGCTTCACTATAATTTGTAAGCCGACTCATGGTTAACATTCCTCAATCAATTAATCAATCAATCAATCATCAATCAATCAATCAATCAAAAAATTCAATCAATCAACCAATCAATCAATCTATCTATCTATCTATCTATCTATCTATCTATCTATCTATCTATCTATCTATCTATCTATCTATCTATCTATCTATCTATCTATCTATCTATCTATCTATCTATCTATCTATCTATCTATCTATCTATCTATCTATCTATCTATCTATCTATCTATCTATCTATCTATCTATCTATCTATCTATCTATCTATCTATCTATCTATCTATCTATCTATCTATCTATCTATCTATCTATCTATCTATCTATCTATCTATCTATCTATCTATCTATCTATCTATCTATCTATCTATCTATCTATCTATCTATCTATCTATCTATCTATCTATCTATCTATCTATCTATCTATCTATCTATCTATCTATCTATCTATCTATCTATCTATCTATCTATCTATCTATCTATCTATCTATCTATCTATCTATCTATCTATCTATCTATCTATCTATCTATCTATCTATCTATCTATCTATCTATCTATCTATCTATCTATCTATCTATCTATCTATCTATCTATCTATCTATCTATCTATCTATCTATCTATCTATCTATCTATCTATCTATCTATCTATCTATCTATCTATCTATCTATCTATCTATCTATCTATCTATCTATCTATCTATCTATCTATCTATCTATCTATCTATCTATCTATCTATCTATCTATCTATCTATCTATCTATCTATCTATCTATCTATCTATCTATCTATCTATCTATCTATCTATCTATCTATCTATCTATCTATCTATCTATCTATCTATCTATCTATCTATCTATCTATCTATCTATCTATCTATCTATCTATCTATCTATCTATCTATCTATCTATCTATCTATCTATCTATCTATCTATCTATCTATCTATCTATCTATCTATCTATCTATCTATCTATCTATCTATCTATCTATCTATCTATCTATCTATCTATCTATCTATCTATCTATCTATCTATCTATCTATCTATCTATCTATCTATCTATCTATCTATCTATCTATCTATCTATCTATCTATCTATCTATCTATCTATCTATCTATCTATCTATCTATCTATCTATCTATCTATCTATCTATCTATCTATCTATCTATCTATCTATCTATCTATCTATCTATCTATCTATCTATCTATCTATCTATCTATCTATCTATCTATCTATCTATCTATCTATCTATCTATCTATCTATCTATCTATCTATCTATCTATCTATCTATCTATCTATCTATCTATCTATCTATCTATCTATCTATCTATCTATCTATCTATCTATCTATCTATCTATCTATCTATCTATCTATCTATCTATCTATCTATCTATCTATCTATCTATCTATCTATCTATCTATCTATCTATCTATCTATCTATCTATCTATCTATCTATCTATCTATTTATCTATGTATCTATCTCATAAATTCATCTATCTACATATCTATCTGTTGACTATTCCGGTTTGAAGCAGAAGCCAATTTTCGATAAAATGTGATACCGAAATTCAGAAGCTTCAGGTGACCTTTATTTACAGTCCAAGCCCTTCTTTCCTGATCATGTCCAGCAATTCAACGCTAGGGTAAATAAGACAATTATGCCTTTGAGTCGAATCCATCAAAACAAATTTTATAAATCATCTGACAGGCAGTAATCTATCTGTGCCTTCCTGCATTCTAATTACCAGGCATGCCAGCTCACTGTGTAATTCAGCGCTTCAAACAGCTGTTCCTAATTGGCGTATTTTTCGATTTACTGAAAAGTTTGGACACCACTGGGTACGATTTTTAATCAGTCGTAGACATTAATATTACTGCTAATTTTATAATTGGAATTTAATTATCAACGAATCTTTAATGTTTAGTTCGAAGCGTCGACAAAAATTGTAGGAATAAAAAAACAGGAAATTGTCTGCAACCTCGGGGTGTATTAATTCGCATATCTTACGGAACACCTGATCCTGATTAGAAGGAAAAAAACACCTGCCTTCACTAAGACCAGTCCCCGCTGCGGGATTTTTAATTCAGGCTAAAGATGCGGTGTCTAAGAAAATAAGATCCCTCATCAGATCAAAGAATCCTCTCCCCACAGTTCCGACCAGCGTTTCCTTACTCAACCCTGCGCTGTCTTCCCCAAAGTCTCGGGTCTCGGGAATTTTTCGGACCCTCAACAAAAAAATCCTCTAAAATCTGCACGCATTTTTGCGCGTATAGCGGTGTCCACCAGCTCGCCCTTAAACCACTGCATCATCAGGTTTGTGAGGTTTCCCTTGACTGCTGCAGATGCCGCAGCAGCACCAACTCGCCGGACAACTTATTTTCTTCTTTTGGTTAGAAAGCGGAGTTTAGGGGGAAATTTTCTCCATAGCTATCGGTGGAAGGACTAGGAAAAGAAAGGGGAAGAGAGGTACTAGTGTGGGGGGAGAGGGAAATCTTCCCAAACTGGGATGCAGGCTTGTGCCATGCGCGTATTGGGTATTTGGGAGGCAGAGTTTAGCTCTTAGTTTCCATACGGATGAGGGAGGGATACGTGGACCAATAGCGATCTTGTTGGCGTTGGGTCAGGGTTGTGGGGGAAGGAGATTTAGGGAAAACGCGCTGTCTGAAAAAAAATCCCTAAAATCCCCAACAGCCCTTGACTGTAGGCGAGCTTTCCTAGACGACTAATACGGGACTTCGGTCTGTGGCTGGGGGGGGGGCGGACGGAGGGAGGCGGGTTGGCGTTCCACGGGGACGGAAAGTGAGGTCGAGGGGGACTGGGCGACGAGGGGGTAAGGGAAGGGAAGGGAGAGAATCGGCTAGGAAGAGAACGTCATTTAAGCTCCACCACCCCTTCCTTGGTGAAGGATTTTTAAACTAAACACGAGCGTACAAGAAATAGCGAAGAGAGAAGGAAATAAGAAAGAAGAAACAGAAAGCCACGAGTTCAAGAAGAAGCCTGAGTGAGACCTTCCTGTTTAGCCGTCAGCAAAGGACTTTGGCTTCAAGCATTGCTTCCAAAAAGAAGAAAGAAGAGAAGAGAAGAAGAAAAATCTCTAAAAGAAGAAAAATCCTACTCGGAAAAATATTCCAAAAATTGGGAAGACTTATTTGGTGGCCGGACTAGGTAAGCGAGCGATTAAAAAAAACTCTAGTTTCTTTTGCTGACTTCCAAATTGATTGGACCTGGCGGGAAAGGTAAATTTTTTTTTCGGCCACATGAAAATTCGAAACAAATGGATGAGTCATGCTGTTATTGCAGTTATTCTCCACTACTTAGAACACTCATGAATGCTGAGAGATGCAATGGCAAGTACTATTTTTATGGTCAAACCGGATAAAGATAATAATATTAATTGCAACACATGTCAATCAAGAACTACAGATTCTCTCTCTAGTAGAATTAGTGCGTTGCGCGTTCATTTGTGCGTTTCTGCTTCCTGTCTGCCTCTTCCCTTTGACATCGTCTGCTGCGATAATTTTACCAAATCATCCATTTTTGTCACGTTACCTTTTGTTGCCTTTGCATTTTTATGACCCTATTGTCAAGGTTTATCTATAATTCGTTACCTCTCTTATCTAACCAACTTTGTCACTAACTAATGAGCTCATGAACCCATGAACTCGCTTTACTTATCGGACACTCACTCTCTTACTCACTCATTGACTCACTCATTTACTCATGAATTCACTCATTCACTCACTCATTTACTCACTCATTCACTTATTCACTCATTTACTTATGAATTCACTTATTCACTCATTTACTCATGAATGCATTTACTCATTCACTTACTTAATTACTCATTCACTCATTCACTCATTTACTGACTCAATTACTCACTCATGAACTCATTAACTCATGAATGCATTCACTCATGAACGCAGTCATTCACTCATTCACTCACTCACTCATTTACTCACGCATTCAAGCATTCACTCACTCATTAACTCACTCACTCATTCATTCACACAATTACTCAGACTTTTCACCCGACAAATCCCACGCTGACCCAGCGAAAATGACCAGCATATTCGCATAGCCTGACATTTAAAAAATCGCATTGAATTCTGAGTCGGGCATCTCCGATGCAATAAATCTCTGCCTTGCTCACTGACTCCGCGCAGCCGAAGCAGACAGGGAAAATTAGGGTCTGCCTGCGTGGGTGGGGAAGAGAAGAATTTGATTAGGCATATTTTGGCGCAATTAGCTATATGCGGAATCCTAGCTTTTTTGTAATCTTTCTCTAGAATTAATGTAACAAATTTACATTTATTAAGAGCATTCCACCGCTGATTTAGGAATTTTTTTGTGGAAAATAATTAAAACACAGAGTAGAGGAATTTTTCGGAAAAGTCTACTTTTCCTAACGTTTTTAGAATTAGGGAAGCACTTAGACAGCAAAGTAATGCTAGCTGGGTGCACAGACATCGAAGTACACAGACTTGGGTATACTGACAGCTAAGTACACAGGGGTTGGGTAAACTACACATAAATAAAAATATACAGGGTTTGGTACACACAAATTAAAGTACACAGAATTGGGTCTACAAACAGCGTAGTACACAGGGTTGGGTACACAGATATCTCAGTACATCTATATAGCTTGACGTTGGGTACACAATCATAAAAGTCACCAGGTTGGGTACACCCTTGAAAACACATAGGGTTGGGTACACAGACAGCGAAGTACATAAGGTTGGGTAGACAGACAGCGAAGTACATAAGGTTGGGTAGACAGACAACGAAGTACATAAGGTTGGGTAGACAGACAACGAAGTACATAAGGTTGGGTACACAGAAAAACGAAGTACATAAGGTTGGGTACAAAGACAACGAAGTACATAAGGTTGGGTACACAGACAGCGAATTACACAGGGTTGGGTACACAGACAGCGAATTACACAGGGTTGGGTACACAGACAGCGAATTACACAGGGTTGGGTACACAAACAGCGAAGTACACAGGGTTGGGTACACAGACAGCGAATTACACAGGGTTGGGTACACAGACAGCGAATTACACAGGGTTGGGTACACAGACAGCGAATTACACAGGGTTGGGTACACAGACAGCGAATTACACAGGGTTGGGTACACAAACAGCGAAGTACACAGGGTTGGGTACACAGACAGCGAATTACACAGGGTTGGGTACACAGACAGCGAATTACACAGGGTTGGGTACACAGACAGCGAATTACACAGGGTTGGGTACACAGACAGCGAATTACACAGGGTTGGGTACACAAACAGCGAAGTACACAGGGTTGGGTACACAGACAGCGAATTACACAGGGTTGGGTACACAGACAGCGAATTACACAGGGTTGGGTACACAGACAGCGAATTACACAGGGTTGGGTACGCACACAGGTAGGTAAACAGATATAAACAAAACAATGTTTGAATGCCACACTAGTCACCAAATACGGACAAATCGTCATACTTTCATGAAATATTTGTGTTATCCAATAGCCAAACTGTCTGAATGTCTGAACCGAATGCTTATGTATTGTACAGTGAACAGTTTTGTAGGGTTTACGGGCTGGGAGTCACACACAGTGGGAGAGTCACTGGGGAGAGGCCATCATCAATCATTTTCGTTGCTTTTGCTCTCCCACCACGCCGCGCATCGAACTAAAAAGCTTTCCCAGCTAATGCCCCAGCATGCATACTATATTAGCCGCGTGTTTTATCCTCGCCTATATTATAATAGTACGCATGCTTCAGCTGTCCATTAGTGGAGCTTGTGGGCGCGTGTTTGCAGAAGACTGTGCAAAGTTGGTGCGACTTAGTCTGCAACTACTGTATTATCATAGTATTAGTAGTCACAGCAAAGCATTGTTGGTAGTGACTAAGAGCGTCAGAATATTGATCGCAAGGTCCCGAGTTCGAGCCCTGGCTCTATGGGAGGATTTACGTTGCATCAGTTCACCCAGCTGAGATCCCAGTATGAGCTGGGAAAATTGTGGGTTTTTATTGTGGCCCCTCCACGTTGCTTCATAAAAGATAATAAAAGATAAACATTAGCAATGCGGTGGTGACTTTAGTTGCGTCGAAAAATCTTCCCCAAATAACATAGTGTCCGGTAGGTCAGTATAAAACTCATTCAAAATTGAATAAACATAGTCAATTTTCTTACAGGAAGGTTTTCTTCTAAATAATAGGCAAGAAATGTTTTTTTGCTTTCCTTGATTAAAACTTGTTTTGCCCACGCGCGTCTAATCCATTGACTAGAATTGGGAATACTTGGCTTAAATGTAAACTAAAGCCAAAATAAGAAACAGAAGGACGTCTTGGATTTGGACAAGAACCAAGCAAGCCTATAAAAAAGTAGCTGAAAAAAAGAGAAGGTGAGCGAGAGAGAAAAGATTTGGCGGGCAAAGCGAGCCAGAAGACAGGAAGAAATAGGATATTGCTTTTAGAAGTAGCAAGGTGTTTGCTTTCGCATAAAAAAGTAGAAGTTTTAATCCTATAATCCATTATATTTCCCTTTTGCTATACATGAAAGAGGTACTATGAACAAAGAAGCTGGCCTTTCAACACGCTATTGTTTTATTTTTTGAAGAAAAATCTGGCTCTTAATTATACCTCAATAACCATATACCATATACCTATAACCATAACCTCAATAACCATAAATGCACGAGCATATGAAGAAAAAGTCCTAGGCAACTAACAGCTACACATCCTATTGATTTTACTTACTTGGACTATCTCCTGGGATGAGATCCCCAGAGTCCGTAGAATCGATTCGGATTGGGATTAAGGCTATCATACAACTCCTGTATGTAGGGCCAAGATCCTCTCACAACATGCATGAAACTACTCAACTATACATGCTAGCTGTGTGTAATCCAGCAGCCATGCAGTCAGCTGTTGGTTCATGGAGCATGATTCATTAGCCTAGCAACTGACCCTAGATGGGCCATCTCACTGGGCACGCAAATTTACGGGTTGAGGGAAGGCATTTAACCCAAAAAGATGGATTATTTTCCATCTAACACACTATATAGGAGCTAAGAGAGGGAAAGATAGCCGACTGGAGAAAAGCATGCAATACACCCGACAGAAACATGCGAGGGATAAAACTGTCTGCCTCTGTCTAGGAGATGCTCGCTATAGTTTTTCCCCTACAGGGAGAATTTTATATATTGACACGCACACGTATCTAACAAGCTAACTAAGTGTAACTAGGACTATAGCTTGACAGCAAGTTAAGAGAATTAGTTGCACCCGTGTAGCTTATACAGGATAAATTAGGTCTCAATCTAAGCTTGACGGAGATGAGACAAGACAGAAAGTTGGCGTGACAGCTTTATTAAGCACACTGGCATTGTACTCACGGCGTGTGTGTATATTCAGGCTCAGGGCTAGAGACTAACACGTACTTCCCTAGTTAGCAATCAGGATTTTTGGGGAAAGAGAATTTTCAACTACAAGGCTTTCTTCTAAGCCGCCTCCTGCCACTACTTGGGCATTGGTTCTGTCAGTTTTGCATTCAATATAAAGCATATAGGTTTGTAGCCAGTATGAAATATCTTGTCGTAGTTTAAATTATTCTACTACACAATTCAAGAATATTAATTATTTTTTAGAATGTGCAAATACCATTCCCTAATGTCATTGCAGAGGCCCCAAAACAGCATCGAAAACCAGAAAGTTTTGAGCAAAACTGGAACCTCAGCGGCTTAAACAATTACAATGACCACCGCATGGCAAAAGCTTCGTTCAACAGCCGCACCATGTTTGCTTCTGACGCTGCTGCTGATGCTGCAGACCCTGGCGAAGGCGCAGTCAGCTGTTGCAGCCAGCCAGGAGCAGTCCCGCTGCCCCGGTGCCGGCAGAGCGTCCACAACTTCTGGAAGCGTCTGCACCAAACTGATGACCCTCAACGGAACCCGCGCCGTGTGCGCAGCCAACGGTCTCAGCGATGTGCCCTCCGATATTCGCATCGAAAATCTTGTCGAACTTCGGCTAGAGAAGAATTGCATTAGAAATCTACACGAGAATTCCTTCACGCACTATCCACTGCTAACATACGTCAATCTAGAGAGGAACATTCTTGAGGACATCAGTGAAGGCGCTTTCAAACCATTGTTGAAACTGCAACGGTTGGACATATCGAAGAACTACTTGCGCATTTTAAACAATCTGTTTCTGCGGCCTTTAAGTCAGCTAAGAGAGCTTCACTTGGGCAACACTCAGGTTGTGCTTGAGGACGGATTTTTCAAAGCGCAAAAAGAGACGCTTGAGATTCTTGACCTATCCGGCACCACCGACCTAGTCATCAAGGAGGGCGCTTTCAGCGGATTAAACCGACTGAAAGAGCTTGACCTGCGCAATTGCAATCTGAAAACTCTGCCAAACACAGGCTTGATGCAGAAAGACCTCAGCGCAATGCCGCTTAAAAATCTCAGCATGGGTGGCAACAAATGGGAGTGCGATTGTCATCTGCGCTGGCTGGTTGAATGGTACAAGACCAGGGTCCACGAGAAGGACATCTTTTTCGGCACTGTGACCTGCTCTGGACCGCCTCCAGACGCCGAAATGCGCTACTCCATGGTCGGCAAACGAATATTCGATCTGGAAACAAAGGCAACTCAGTTCCAGTGCCAGCCGCAGGTTTTTGCAACCGGAGCTAAAACCGAGCACATCGTGCAGCTAGGCAGCAATGTGACAATGAGCTGTCAGTTCTTCAGCGACCCCAAAGGCAACACCGTGTGGCTATTTGGAGAGAAAACTCCATCCACAATGATCACCTATCAGAAGGGCTACCACACCTGGCAGTCAAAGGAGAGCGTGCACTTCGAAGCCACCCTGACAATCACTAGCGTCCAGGAGAAGGATCAGGGTGTCTACATGTGCGAGGTACGAAATGATCGAGGCTCAGCCAGTTTAAAGCACACTCTGAAAGTTGACACAACCAAATCAGCTATGCTTAACAAGCGCTTAGTTACTGTCGTGAGCATTGGCGCTGTAATTGTCATCACGTGCGCCCTCATGATTGGCGGCGTGTTCTTCTACCACTACACTCGCAATAGTCCGCGCTCCGGCGCTGGCGGCGGCGCTGCTGCCGTCGGAGTGGCGGGCGGCAGGAAGCCGGCGCAGTCCTACGCGCAGCAGGCCAGCTACAGCCAGCTGCAGAACCACCCTGGCGGCGATGGCGTTCGCGGAGGCGGTGGAGGAGGGGCGGCGGCGGCGGGCGTGGCAGTGGCTGGCGAGAACGGATACACCAGCGGAGCCGCGACCATTGACGGCAAGAAACGAGTCCAGTACCAGCCGCAGCCGCAACAGAATCCTCTAATGATGGAGCCCCAGCAACAGCAGCAGGAGCTCCTGTTCGAAACGCCCGGCTACATGAGCATCCGGTCGCCAATTAACCGGCCTGCCGGTGGCGGCACCCTGCCCCATCAGCACCAGCACGGCCCGTGCGGCGAGTGTCCAGTGCACGGCTCGCGCCAACTGGTCGGCCCCCCGTGCCCCGTGCACGGCCAGGAGGCGTCCAGATCCGGGACGCCGCAGCAGCACCAGCAGTTTCACCAGCTGCAGCAGCAGCATCAGCACCAGCACGGCACCCTGCCCGGTGCTAAGCCGTGCCCACTGCACGGTGATTTGTACGCCACCATTGCTAAGTCGTCAACGACGGCGACATCGTCCAGCAATCCGCCGCTGCTGCCGCCACCAGTTGACCCGGCGCTGCTCCGACAGAGGATGCAGCAGCAGCCACACCAGCACCAGCATCAGCATCAGCACCAGCAGCAGCTGCAGTCGGCAGCGCCATCTTCAATCGGCAGTCCTCCGGGTGGGACCTACGTGCGCGCATCGAAAGTTGACGACTGCATACCCGAAGGAGTTGCCGTGACGTCGGCTGGCGGAGCTGCGGCAGCGGCAGCCGCGCTCTCATTGGTCACAGTGGATCTACCTCCGCAGCCGCAGCCGCCACTGTCGCATCATCAGCCTCTGCAGCCGATGGTGATGGCTCAACAGGCAGCGGCGGTTGCCATGGCAGCCCAGCGAGTTGGCGGGCACCTCAAACCGAATGCCCAGGACGACGAGGGCTACAGCACGGCTGTGTGACAGTTTCGCATCCTCATGTAGCGAAGGCTAAATCCATGTTGTATCGGTAAAGCGTGTTTTTTGCAGAAACACCAATAAATCTTGTTGTTTCGTCCGTTATAACAAAGACTTATCCGAGGCATAGAATGTACTCACTGATAAAAATTTAACTACTAGTTTAATTTAGTCATAAGAAATTAAACTGCTCAGTTTATACAACTACTTTTATATTTTGTTTTTGTCACAATAATTTCTTACAATCCGAGTCAGCAAAGTAGCGCCATTTTTGTAAACTATTATTTATTACTGTACGGGAAAATTTTGTTTTAAAAGCATGCAAGTATGTGCGGTTTTCAACTCATTTGTAATAAGCGGCTGAATAAATTTTAAAAAAAATGGTCATTGTGTTTTTCCTTGCACATGTACTAGCGATAGTTGCCTATGCTAATAATGCGTCTGAGTTCTTTTTCACGCTTGAGCTGAAGCAGTTTTCTATTCTGATATTTTTCGTTTCTAGTTTTGTTAGTCTCCTTTCAGTATGTCCTCATTGGAATACCTCAAGGTGGATTAGATAAAAATCAAGACTCGTAACATTCAAGAATTAAACATATTTGAGGAATTTTAATTTAATTTTTTGTAATTATCATCGTCAAAACGCTATTGGGTTGTAATGAATCCTGAAGAGGCTCTCTAAAAGACCTCTAAAGATTTTAATCATAAAAATTTTTTGTTAAAATCGGCGTCTTTATTATACATGTACATGTGAAGTCTTTGTTGGCGTGCATAATTTGCGCCTCAAGACAAAGAAAAACAAAGATTGCGAAACCGCCACAAATTTTAATTAATTTTTAATTTAGTTTGTCTGTCAGTCTCCCCTTTACAATTGCTTTTTAAATGAGCTAATCAAAGTTTTCATTCCTTTGTTTGTTTGTTTGTTAGAACGAGTCTAACTAAACATCAATAATAATTTGAAAACAAATCCCATAGCTGTTTTGCGGCGGAGAATGTGAGACTTGCGTCATTTCTGACTTTATAAAAATCAGTGATATATCAGTCATTAGACGCTAATTGAATTAGTCCAGGAGCATAAATTATTTCAATAAACGTGTGCTTCGTATGGGTATAAAATTTATTAATTATGCGTTTATATGCATTTATTGAGCTATAAAAAACTTCCCGACTTTCAAAACCAGACGTTGGAGGGTAAGTCGTTAAGAACGCTTTCATATTAATTATAGCCTTGGTGGCAGGGGCCATTAGGCCAAGAAGCTAACCGAAGAAATACTCGGAATTACTGAATAAATATTTAATTTTTTTGGCAAAGGTTAATGACATGCAATGTTCGAAAGAAAGCATCATTACGTACTTTTACATTTTCGTATACCTACAACCAACATCTTGCGGAAGAATAACATACAAAAACATTAAAATGAATTTAATTCTTAATTTGTTTAAAACCAAAAAACATGGACTTAAAATTTCGTCTGCACTTTTAAATAAACAAAATTTTTATTCAGTTAAAATAAATTGAAATTGTCGAGGAGCTGAACTTGTGCCTTTTGAGTTTTTCTACTTGATTCTAAATATAAAAAGATCATAAAGAATGAATTTAATTCTTATTTGTTTGAAACTTAAAAACTTGAACCTAAAATTTCGTCCACACTTTTAAATAAACAAAATTTTTATTCAGTTAAACTAAATTGACATTGTCGAGGAGCTGAACTTGTGCCTTCTTAGTTTTTATTATTGATTCTAAATATAAAAAAGATCATTTCACCTCCTCCTCGGCTTTAAATCTCCAGAGAGCCGCATTTTGGCGTCTTCTCATCTCCCTCATAAAAGTTGAGACGCCTATAAAGCCGTTAGATTCTGTCAGATAAGAGGGAGACCAAATTGAGACGAAAGACTGTCTGACTGGTCGAGGCTGTTACTGGGAAGGGGGGGAGGCGTTGGTTAGCTAGGGAAGTCAAGCGGATTATGCGTGCGGATGAAGCTCGCCCAGTTAAGTGCAAAAGACCAGAGGGAGGCAGCGAGAGAGAGACTGGAGACGCCTGGCAACCACCCAGCGACCGGCTATTTTCAACTCGCCCCCCCCCACCAAGACCTGGGGATTTTTTCGGGATTCTAAAATAGTGCTTCAGCCAGACCGCAACGAGAAACTGGGGCCGACTACGAAAGAAGGGAAGAGAAATCGATTTTTTGTGTCCGGATCCCATCTGTGCCGCTCTTTTTGTGTGGCCGCTTCGCTCGTACGTAATTGGTGCCTTGCAATCTTGCTTGCTAGATACACAAAATTAGGCGTTGAAACTTGAAAGTGCCACTCGCAAATTTTTCCTATGATAGGAGTAGGACACAGAAAAGCACAAATTACTGCAGTGTGTTCATGTCTATCTATCTATCTAACTATCTCTCTATCTATCTATCTATCTACCTTTCTGTGTCTCTATCTGTCTTTCTGTCTGTCTGTCTGTCTGTCTGTCTGTCTGTCTGTCTGTCTGTCTGTCTGTCTGTCTGTCTGTCTGTCTGTCTGTCTGTCTGTCTGTCTGTCTATCTATCTGTCTATCTATCTATGTTTCCATCTGTGGATATATAGAAATTCGAGCAACGAGCATCAAAATACTATTTTTACTGCAGTAAGTTCTCTTTATTCCCTGTATTCATTACACTGCAGCCACCCTTAGACCCACTGACTAATTGAATTTTCACTAGCATCGGTGAATTCCATCAGTTCGCAAAGGCCGCAGTGCAGAAACATCGATCGGTCGAGCTGCGCAGTATTCGCCAGAGCTTATAAAAAAGAAAAGCGGAGCCCTGAGAGCGGCAGCCAGGATCACAATTCCGCAGAACTCTTTGACGCGATGCCGCATTGAATTTTTCTGCGCAAAGAAAAGAGCGCTGCAGTGGGAATCGGAAAGTCAAATGACGAACTCGCATTTAAATGTCCTTCCAATCAAGAGACCATGGACCATGTTTTTATCAAGCTTGTAACTGTCAATAAAAATTTTTTTTTCCCTTGCTAATATAAATCTTGCGGATCTTTTGACACT
>CATNEM010000149.1:550000-580000 GCA_950096795.1 Macrostomum cliftonense
GATAGATAGATAGATAGATAGACAGATAGATAGATAGATAGACAGATAGATAGATAGATAGATAGACAGATAGATAGATGCTTTGCTATTTGTTGGCTTGTGTGTACTTAAATAACGGGGAACAGTTATAGAGAATCGTGGCATAGTGCTGACCCACTCAATAATAATTGAAATGTTACTGTTGACACACTGATGAATCTTACAAAAGTAGGTGAAAACAGGAAAATTCTTCGGGAAAATTTTCTCACTCTTTTCAGCCATCCTGAATGTGTGCATTGTATAAAGTCTAAAAATTGCATTAGGCCTTTTTGCGCTGGGCTGGTGGAACGAGGGGTTGGGCGGATAGCTAAATAACATCTGGCTTTTTTCATGCGAAATGAACAGGTGTTTTTCTCTAGAAATGACTCTGCTTTGCTGCCGAAGAGCGAGAGACAGAGACAGTTGATGATGGAGTCTGAATGGCCACTCCCTTAGGCAGAAAGTGCCTGAAAGAGTTGGGGGAAATTTACTTGTTCCAGTTCAGGGAGGAAGGAAACGATCCGAAACGCAAGGTGATAACGATTCCACTAAGTAGTTCTGGAGTTTTTTCCCACTGTAGCTTTTCTTTTACTTCGCGTGTCTTTTTTGATTAAAAAAAGACTGTGGTTGGCATGAAACATGCGTAGCGGAGTTGGATTACATTTTGTAGTGTTAGTACGCACTCACAAACATACGCGGGCATATACATGTCACTCAAAGTCAGCTTCTCCGCTCCTCACTTCCTCCCCTTTCGCTCTAACCCCTCCCAAGCTCGCTGCTCTCTTCCCTCAATACGCTGGCATGCTCAGATCATATCATATTTTTTATCCCATGCATACTTTCATTCCGGAGCTATTCGATAACTTGTTGCAAGATCAGGCGACTTCCACTCTCGTGATGTATTTTGAAAGCGTATAGCTTTTTCCAATGCATGAAGGAATTAGTGACCCACTGAAGGAATTAGTGACCCACTGAAGGCATTTTAGTGACCCACTGAAGGAATTTTAGTGACCCACTGAAGGAATTTTAGTGACCCACTGAAGGAATTTTAGTGACCCACTGAAGGAGTTTTAGTGACCCACTGAAGGAATTAGTGACCCACTGAAGGAATTAGTGACCCACTGAAGGAATTTTAGTGACCCACTGAAGGAATTAGTGACCCACTGAAGGCATTTTAGTGACCCACTGAAGGAATTTTAGTGACCCACTGAAGGAATTAGTGACCCACTGAAGGAATTAGTGACCCACTGAAGGAATTAGTGACCCACTGAAGGAATTAGTGACCCACTGAAGAAATTGGTGACCCACTGAAGAAATTGGTGACCCACTGAAGGTATCAGTGACCCACTGAAGGTATCAGTGACCCACTGAAGGTATCAGTGACCCACTGAAGAAATTGGTGACCCACTGAAGAAATTGGTGACCCACTGAAGAAATTGGTGACCCACTGAAGAAATTGGTGACCCACTGAAGGATCTAAAGAGAAACTCCTTGAAATCAGTTAGCAACCAAAGGCGAAAGCAGATGCAACGATTTGTCGTCCCAGCCCATGAGCTGAACAATTTGGTCATAAATAATTCAGCTATTGTCCATCATATTTGCTTGCCCGCCTAAGAGAAGTCAACAGCCCAACGGCGATCAAGCAATCAAGGTTACGTGACTAATAATCTCCCGTTCTAAATGCCGGCTAAGCCTACAAGATTTGAACATTGATCCCGTTGTCAGGCAACGAATATCGAGGCTGACCGTATTGCCTCGGGGGGGGGGCCTTTTTTCCCGAGGATTATATATATATATGCATGTATGTTAGAGGAAAATTCACTTTCCTCATCCTTCAAGCATAATTTTTTCCAAACAGGGGGAATGAGCGAAATAAGAGGAGAGGATAAGCGCGCGAACCGAAGATGAGGTTGGCGTTTTGGTTAGGGGAGAAAAAAATTTGTTTGGCCTTACGGGGCTGGCCGGACTGCTCGGAGCACGTAATGGAGAAGCCTCTGGGAGTTGGGATAAGAGGCGGGCCATCACGCGCTAGCTAAAGATTAGAATATTTCCCACGGAGAGGAAAACTGCCGGCGGGTGTTTTTTGGGGGAAGAGTCGGAGTGGTCCTGGAAGTCGAGGTCCCGCTCGTCCGATCAGCATTCAACTTTTTGTCGCCCGAGGGTGTCAAAACTTGCCGAGTGAGTGTGGTTTGTTTTATCGAGTGTTCGAACTAGCGTCCACTTTTTGCTCAGGGGAAAAATCGTGTTTGCGCGACCAATACGGATGTATTTTTTTTCCTTCATATCTCATCCGCATATTGTTCAGGATTTCTGGATGTCCGGGTCCTTAGATGCTGATGAGCTTGGAGAGTAAGCTCGGGGTGTGTGTGTGTGTGTGGGCTGAATTATCCCCTCGCTACCGTCCCTGTTGCCTCTACATCCCAAGGGGGGAGAATTTTCCCTCCTCCGGAGGGGTGAGCTGATCTCCAAAAAAATATTCTCATCTTTCCCTGCCGCCTCACAACTCAGGACAAGCTCGCGTGGATCTCGAAATGCCAGCCTACAGTTGCATCTGCAGGCATGGGCTGTGCAATGATTAACAAAAAAACTTGGGTAAGATGCCGGCTTTCTCCCAAATTTCATTTTTCTCCAGGATTACACCAATTTCTTCTCTCTCCTTCTCCAGCTGCTTGATGATTCTCGGTGATTAAGTTTCCTGGGAGATTCTATAGATACACATGGATTGCTTGGAAAATTAAACCAAAATTAAAATTTTTCAATTATTCTCTAAAGTGCATTTTTTACTGCGCTTAATTCGGTAGGATACAAATTGAATTGAATTTTCAAGTACATCAAGAATCTAATTATTATTAAGGATCTAAGTACCTTAATGTGGTAAACTATGTACATTCAGAAAATAAATTTTCCCGACCAATAAAATTGACTCACGCATACTTCTTTTCGGTTACATTAGACTGTATAAACTCGGACTATAATTTTTATTACGGATCCATTTTATATGTAAAGTTGCGAACAAATCCTCGAGCTGTTCAATCAGAGATCTGAGTTGAGAAGCCATCGATTTATTCTTAATTTTTTCATTCGAATCTTAGTAACTAGCCAGATCTGCATGAAGCAGCGCCTTTGATTTACGTGCAGTATATAGTCACGTCTAGATTTTTACACTAAGATAATCCGGAGAACAAATTGAAGAAGGAGAGAGAGACAGCTAAAGGGGATTTTTTCTCGGATTCGAATTAGCAAGGATAGTTCAAACCCGGCAGACTGCTTGGAGGCCGTCTCGAGATGAGGCACTCCTTAGCCAAGACGCAATGCAGAGTCTAGGGAAAATTGAGTTTCCTCCGCTGATTGCAAGTGCCAACTTTGTGCTCCCCGAACCGCTCCCACCGCTATACTCTGTTCTCATCTGCTTCTATTGGGCGGCTTTCGCGGCTTCTAAAGAGAACTGTTACAAAGCAGAGAGAGCTACATGTAGAGAGAAAAACGATAGGATCGTCTCAACTTCTTGCACGCGATGCTAAATCTATAGCTATCAATCCATCCAATTTGTTTTTTTTTGGTTGTACGAGTAATCATATGACCTCAACATATACTATTTTCCGGTATTAACATTGACAATCAACTAAATTTGGAAAGTTTGAAGTAGTTTTTCCCTCTACATTTTCCCGTCTAGCTTCAAGCTCGCAGCACCATCCTCTTGCAATTCCTGTCGATCATTATAGTAGCTAGTAATAGAGCGAGGCAATTTCTCCTTACGCCGAGCGAAGTTATGGCCTATTAGGTGAAGATTTTTGACAGCCTTCAATCAGGGGATAACGAGCTCAGGGTTGGTGGATTCCGTGCCTGTTAGGCCCTGACTATTCCATAACTAGCTGGGTAGATTGGGCTGAGAGGACTGGCTTCAGCTCTCAATCTTGCCCACTTCCACTTGGCGTCATGCATGTAGTAAGCTCTGTTGAGCAGTCGCCAGCGAGGAACGATCCACTTTTGAGGGGAGTTGGACTCAAAGTCAGTCCCTGTTTCTCTCAAGTTTACAGCCATTACAGCCTCGTTTAGTGACGGAGAGATTTTCGATAGCTTAAATAACTTAGGGACGATCTGGGTGGGGGGCATTTTATAACGTTAGCGAAGCAATCGAATCGCTAATATACTTTCGCATAAGCATTATCACCAATCACCATGAACCGATGATTTCTTGAATAGGCCTAGTACATGTATCTGGATGATGATCGTCTCTTTTGCCGAGTTTGCATTGGTACAGAAAAAATATTTACAGCTCAAGTAATCGGATCTTAGAGATTGACTCCCAACATGTAGTTGCATGTTGCATTGTTGATATACGAGTACAATGTAGATGTACTGTAATGTAAATCTAAGATAAAATAAGATGTAAAAGACTAAAAGACCCGCGTGCATCTGTCAAATTAGCAAAATGTTGTTCTGTGAAAAAAAGTAAAAAAATCTGCAGGCAATCATATAAATGTTCTTAAAACTCCTTTTGGATAAATTTGATAAAACGAAAAGCGAATTAACGGTGTAAATGTACATGTAAGTGCAGGACCACTGATAACTGTGTTATACAGTGGTCCTTGTGTACATGCATGGCGCATACAGCAAGCGAAATTTTCCTTTATTTTGCAGTTGCTCGGACGCAAAACGAGGATCGACTAACATGTACTTAAGAAGGCTAACTACAAGTGGTTCGTGACACAAAGTGCAAGTCTGCAAGTGCAGCAAAAGTGCAAGTGCAGTCTAAAAATAGACGTTTAAAAAATGAATACGTTAATCTAAAGAATTAGCCGATGCAAAAAATCTAACTTTAAATCGCACTTAATTCTGTCCATTGCTGTGCACACAGGTTGTAGCGTAACCTACTGTTACATGTATTATTTAGCTCTTTATTGAAAATCTCTCAGATTTGATGACTATAGTTTGTCTGAAGTTTTCGCACGGCGCTTAATCTGCACTAATTCCTTTAGATACAATAATTCATAAACCGTAGCTTAAATTTGGGTGCCATCCTGTTTTAATATTCCTCATTGAGGAAAAAAGCAGCAATTCATGCCTGCATTGTAGTAGGAACCACCCTGACCCAGGTTAGATTCGAGAATTTCTTCGTTAAAAAATTATAACAAAAGGTAGCAACAAAAAGGATCAACGTTATATTATAAGTTATTTTGCTACGCATAATTTTCGTGCACAAATAAAAACAAGAATGATACGTATTTCTTATAGAAATTAAATATAAATTCATTTTTTGTGTGTTTTTTAACTTCGTGCTAAAAGGGATGGGATGATGAATCACTTTACTTTACTTCACTTTGCATCGAAAGTACTCTCCTGCCAATGTGGGCTGCGCTTTTTGTATAGTACACTTGCTTTCTGCATTGATGATTTCTGGAATAAGAGCTCTTGTCTATTTTTTTCTATTTTTCGTGTTTATTTGATTATTAAATTTTCTTTTATAAAATTAAATATTCTGTAATTGGTAATTAATTATTAATTTGAAATATCTTAAAGAAGCATATTATTTATTTTAATCTACAGACTGCATCTAATGATCCAAAAGCAAAACTAAATGCATGATCTAAAGCATTTAGTGGGATTATATGGCATCGCTATTCCTCTTTACAAATAAAATTAATAGTCCTAGTACCTATCCTTGTAAAGGCCTTATTAAGGTTGACATTAGACAGGTCTATTTTATTATTTGATTTTTTGCTTCCAAAAGTTAGTAGCAGTAAGATAGCTCTTATCAAGAGAGAATTGCCTGATTAGTTAATGGATGAGATGGTCTTTACTTGATGCAATGCATTTTTATATATTTATAGTCTTACCTAATTCTAATTCAAGAATATACATGCACAACCTCCTGAATCTTACCCGGCCAGTGCGACGTTGTTTAGTGTAAGTGCGACATTGTTTCTGACCAAAAGTGCGATGTTGTTCAGTGTAAGTGCGACATAGGTTGTCAGTGGAAAAATTTGTGACTTAGTCATGGGCGCGTCCAGAGACTTTAAGTTGGGGGGGCCAGCTTGGGGCACATTAAAATTGAGAGGGGCCCTGCCTTAACTACTCAGAGAGGACTTTTGCTGCTATGCTAATGGCATGCTACTCTAATCCATGCATACTATACTATTGTGAATTTAAGACAATGGGAGATTACATAGTATGTTGGGGAGTTAAATAACGGCGACAACATGAGTGTATGAAACGATGCAACGATGCAACAATGCAACATACTATACTATTACATTGTTAAGCAATGACAATTTTTTATTTTTATAATGGCGTGTCATTGTTACACTCTTTCATTATTACATGCTAGTGTATATATGCAATGCCAACAACTAATTCCTCGTGTAGCTATTCATAGAGTGAGTGAGTGGACTCATGTCTCATGGAAGCAATTTACAATTACAATGCTCTTATAACGATACGAGTAAAACAATAAAAGGATTGGCAGTTTATGTTCACACAATTGTTATCATGGTATGGTATCATGGTATCACGTCAGCAGTAAGATAGACGTCAACATACCCATAAAATACTTGGTAAGCTATAGCTCTAGACTGTAGTTTAGATGAATGCATAGATAGAAGATGCAGAAAAATAGAAAGGAACATGTACATGTACATGTAGTTACAATCAAGCTTTAATAAAATAATACAATAGCTAGATAAGTGAGAACTGAGAAGTCATTAGGACACACGAATCAATGACATCATGCAGATCCACGAATGCATCAGAAAAATGCAAAATAAAATATAAATATAATAGCTACATAAGCATTTAGTGGACAGACGGAACGAGTCGAATGACAGTCATCTCTTTCTCAAACAGCAGACTTCAAGCTTACTGTACTTTTAGCTACTTATTCAAGTTTACAACTACTACATATACATACCTACTACATAAGATTAATGCGCCTATTACCATGAGCAGTTGCGAACTCATCAACAAAGCAGTCCATGTCGATTTTTGATGCTCGTTCACTCTCAATGGATAGCAAGGCCAAGTTTGAAAGTCGGGAGGATGACATTCGGCTTCTTAAGTAGGTCTTGATCTGGCGCATTTTGGAGAAGCTGCGTTCAGCAGATGCGGTAGTGACTGGAATTGTCAAGCTGATGATGACCAGTTTATATAATTCAGGGAAGGCATCCCTGTATGGATAGAGCATCTCTGCCAATTCCCTTAGACAAGTCAACTGGAGACCTTTTCGTTCAATCAGTCGCTTTCCTTGGAGGATTTCAAGCCTCAGAAAGTGTTGGTCACATTTGAATAGGCATCCCAAATCATCTACCAAGGCTTCATCAAGGAAATTTTTTGATGTTGGTTTCAGAGACGCTATTCCTTTGAAGAGAATGGATGCCTCAGAGTTAAATCTTCTTCGCATCTCAGACAGCAGGCAATCAATCACTGGAAGGAAAACATCAATCCTGAATCCATTCTCTTTAGACCCAGAAGTACAGGCTGCAGAGGTTGATGTAGAAGTACGTTGGCGTTGGCATACAAGATCCCTATCAAATGTTACAAACTGATCAAAACGCTTGGCTGGCTGTCTGCTTCTTCTGCTTGGTTCTGGCTCAGGAATGCTCCATTGATCACTCACTTGCTTGCAGTCTTCAATTACTTTTTCAAGAAACTCTTCATTGTTCTGCAGCGCTTGAAGTTCCTCAATTGTTGACTGTGCCAAGTCAATTGCAGCTGAAAGGTCTAGATCTTTTTGCTGAAGAAAATCTGACAGTCGTCTTGTGCGTGTCAGAATATCGCACATCAAAATCAAGTGACGGACAAAGTTCTGGGTTATCTGGGCTAACAGCCCTGATGCCTCAATGACGCGATCACCAGAGTCGTTCTCCTTGATTGATTTTAAAACAGAAATAATAGCACCAATGCGACTTAGCAAATTGTTGCATGCTTTCTCTCTGCAAGCCCATCGAGTATCTGAAAGGCGCTGTAGCTCCAAAGTTGGCTTTCCAGGATATAGCTGCTTCTGCTGCTCGATAAACTGAGGGTGGACTACTGAGTTGGACATAAAGCAGTACAGCTTCTGAACAAGAGAGAAAAAGTCCACGATCTCTGGCACTGACTTACAGGCATCAACAAGGCATAGATTCAAACAATGTGCATAACAGTGTACATAAACTGCAAGCTCAGCCTTGTCTCGAATTAGTTTCTGGAGACCATTTTGCACTCCACTCATTACAGATGCTCCATCATAACCTTGCCCAACTAAAAATCCAGTGTCCAAGCCATGCTTTTGAAGGCTTTCCAAAAGTGAATTCGCTAGGGACTGAGCAGATAACCCAGAAGCTGGTTTGAATTCCATAAATACCTCTTCGATTCCGAAATCATGCTTGTAAAATCGAATGATTAAAGAGATCATTTCGGTCTTAGAAATGTCCTTTGCTTCGTCAACAATTACAGAGAAGTACTTTGCCTTCTGGATGTCCTTTGCAATGTCTTCGTGAACCATATCAGTTAGAATGTCAATGATCTCATTTTGAATGGTATCACTAGTATACTTTGCATTCTTTTGCTGATTAGTGGTCTTTCTTTTTACAACTTCATCGTAGTTGCTGATGAGCTTTAAAATGGCTTTAAAGTTTCCTGGATTAATCTGCTCGTCATCTTCTCGATGTCCCCTTTACAATGTTCTGAGTTCCGGTTAGTCGCAAAATTTCACCAACACATTTAATAAAATGCCGATTGTCTGCCACTTTTGCTTTGTAAGCAGAGTCAAGCAGTTGCAAAACTGTACCTTCTTTGCTTTTTATAGCCTTGTAGTCACTCCAAGCTTGCATTGCCAAGATGTGGCATTGAGACTTAGCATGCTTCTTGAATCCAGAGTCTTGACCCTGAGCCTTTTTCCAGTTTCGAAATCCCTGAGTGGTGAATGCGTCTTCTTGCAAGTGCGGCGGTGAGAAGTGCCGACAAGCAAAGCAGAATGCAGCGTCTTTTACTTGGGAGTACTCCAACCATTTGTAAGCATCAAACCATGCCAGTTGAAATGATCGGGATCTTTGATTCTGCTTAGGTTGGCCATCGGCTCCTAAAATCAATGTTACGTGGGTTAGCTACTTGTAATAATAGCTCGTATATAACAATAAATAGCATTGATAAAAACTATAATTAATCCCACATTTGTCACAAGCAAATATGAAAGGAAAAATGAGTTATGTATAGATGTATAGTATTGTTGTACAAGTCTACACTTACCATTCAAATTTGCAAGCGTCTTTGGATAACTTCTCAAAAGAGGCTGACAAGGAGAATCCCCCTTATTTTGTGATAGATCACTTGTATTAAGTACCGGATTAGTGGCATTGCCATTGCCATTATTGCAATTAGAGCTTAAACTTTCTGCTGGATTGCCAAGCACATTTGATTCACTGGTTCCAATTTCTTGCTCAAGAACAAGATGCTCATCTGGATTTGGCTGGCCAGCTTGATTGTCTAGTAGTTCATCCTGTTGAGCAGAGGCTGCAGAGCTTGGGATGTTTTGTTGATTAAGTCTTTGTCTTTTCTCAGTGACAGTGAGGGTGCTCTCATCAAAATTTGTTGTTGCTTCTTCAATTTCTTCTTGCTCTTGTGCTGGGGAAGTTAAACTTGTACTCAAAGATGCCGAAGATGGTCTTTTTAAAAAGCTCCGAATATCCATGCGCAATGCAGCTTTGCTTTTACTGGCTTTGCATTGGCATTAGGTTTAAAATTAGACTAATTTTAATAGCAAATTCTGTGGTATGAAGGAATTAAGTTATTAAGTTAGTGGATTTGATTGCTTGCTGTGTAGCTTTATATACATGTAAACTGGCAAACAGCACTGGGACTGGGAGTCACTCGCTGTGTAGAAATGAATGTAGCTATGTGAGATCAAGAGCGAGATCACAAACTATATAGTGCACTAAGACTAAGTGCATTATTTACATGTACATTACTGTTTACTATTTACTACATGTGCTGAATTCTCTCTCCCCCATGGAGGTTACAATCAATGTACAGGGCTGGTCTGGTCTCTCTCTCTCTCTCTCTCTCTCTCTCTCCTCTTGGTCAGCATATCGATTTGTAGGTCAGCCCTCTGGGGCCCTCAGCCCTCCCCTCCCCTAAAGCCCAGCCCCACTGTCTATCCCCCATTTGCTACTGTTAATTGCTACTACATGTATACACCCCTGGCCCCTAACGCATCTCTCATGTTAGTGTTATGTCTATACCATTTTCCTCTCCCTTTCTGGCCTTTAACATGCAATGCTCAGCTCAGCCCCCTGGCCCAAACTAAAGCTTATCAAAATTTTGGTCGATCACTACAATTGGGGGGGCCAACGGGGGGGCCAAGGGTCCTGATGGGGGGGCCATGGCCCCCCCTGGCCCCCCCTAGACGCGCCCATGGACTTAGTTGGCCACAAAAATTTCGAAGGACCAAAAAAAAAAAAAAGGTCCCGCGAACAATCCTTGCCTGAATCTTCCCAATTCTTCTCCATTTTGCGACTTACCCCCTTGTGCTTTTCACCAATTTTGTGATTTACATTGGTGATTTTTCGACTTGCATCGCCAATTTTGCGACATCCCTTGCTTGGCAGGCCGGGTGTTGCGCATGTATGTTCAAGAAGCTATATTTGTATATCAATAGACAATATATCAATGAATGACAGGTTCATTTAGAATAAGACAGAGTTTATATTGCAAATTTACTATACTTTTTGCCCCTTGAATTTTTAGGTAACGATGGCTATCCCATATTGCAGATAGTTGTCGGTATATGCCTAAGGGAAAAACACAAAAAATTAAAAATATATGCCAAAAATCCAAAAATATATGCCCAAGGAGCAAAAAAAGAAAAAAAGGTCCTGCAAACTTTGCTGAGGCTAAAATTGAAAATCTGAAAATTTGTATGCCAATTTCTCAAAAATGTATGCCAAACCCTTGTTTGAAGCAAGTGTACACCAGAAATTTCTGGCATATACCCCCTTCCGCAATATGGTGGCTATGTTACTGCATAATTTTTGTTACTGGATTTTTTAAAGTAAAAAATTTATTGTCTTTTGTAGTACTTTAATTTACAAATAGGCTTATAATAATATGTGCTTGGAAAATTCAATTTATTGATTATTTATCAAATCAAATAAATATTATTAAAGTTCAGATAAGCAGTTAGTGAAAAGAACAGAGCATAAAAAATGATGAGTGAAATTTTAAAATGACACTTCTGATTGTTTTAAAATAGCATTTGAGATTATTTTATTTAAGCAATTAGGTAAAAAACTGCTAATTTGTTAAGTGTCCATTGTAATAATTGTTGTAGGGGTTATTTATTAAATCTTCAAATCCCATCTGTCACCAAAGTAATAGTAGGGCTTATAATCTAATTATCTGAATAATCTATAAATCTTACTGGTAGTATACTAGTGGTATGGCTAATTTATTCTAATATCTGTGGTACTATATCAATCTCTTTCTAAGCAGTCTATGCATGCATGCACAACAGTCAGCCAAGTTGGCCAACCTAGCTGACTAATTTGGTGGCTAAACAAGGTAAGTTGCAAAATGGAGAGGGTAAGTCACAAAATGGAGGGTATAAGTTGCAAAATTAAGGGGGTAAGTTATAAGATAGGCAGTATAAGTGCAAAATTTGGAGGAGAATGCTAAAATAATGTAGCAAGTAGGAAGATATTAGCAAGAAGTGGTTTTGCAGCACCATTTTTGGTCCTTCAAACTTTTGCCCTAAGTAAGTTGCAAATTTTGTTTCAACTAGTTGCATCAGTTTCAAAATTTTCCAAGTTGCACACATTAGTCTATATTATTTTAGGGTACTCCTAGGTATAGATGGTCATAGCTTTTATATCTTTGATAACTATGATCTGTTTCTCATTATTAGTGCTAGTATCTCATTTGGTAATATATTTCTTAGAAATGCTCTAAGCTATGTTTTTAGTATAATTCTTAACAATATTACTAGTATAATTCTTAGTAATGGTCTCAGTAATGTATATCTCTCTACTTTTAGTAGCAGTTATTCTCAGAATTGGTCTCAGAATCAAGAAATTTAAGTACTATGTCTTTTTAGCAACTCTCTTAGAAAATTTCATTATAAAACTTCAAATAGTATTGCCAATTTAAAGGCCATGCTGTTGGGTTGCCTTTCCTCATAGATTTTGCTTGTATTAATAGTAGTATATTTAATCAATATATTTTTAGCAGCATTAAATTTTAACTAATAAATTGCTCTGCTATATTTTTTAGAAATATGCTAGTGGAAATTATTTGCATATTCAAAATTGGATTCTATTCAAAATATCAGTATTTAATATTGGTACTATGCCTAAAAATAAGATAGGATACTTTTTGTATAAAGCACCAATTATGAGTTGAATAGTTTTTAAAAAAGTAGATATTAATTTAATTTAATTATATTATATCTATTTTTGATTGTCTCTAAGTCTAGCAGTTTTTGCAAAATATTGCATCATTATAATTTGTAAATTCAGCTCATTATTAGCATTAGTGAATCTAAAACAAGTCCTTTTAATTTTTGGGACAAAATGCAGAGTGTAAGGGTTGATTTTACTGATTTATCTTAAAAGTTAAAAAGGTAACAGTTTTTATGCAATAGCAAAAGTACTATGCTTTTTTTTCACCCCGTGGCAATTTTTAATCATGTACCTATACTGTACCTACTACCTAGGGTTACAAAAATTTAAAGTTAAAATATTTTCATTGCTAAGTTTAGGTGCAATAGTCTTCAGTCTTTTTAAATGTAATAGGGTTTACTGTATGTCCTAAATTACATTACTGTCCAACAAATTTTTTTTTTCAAAGAAAAGCTTATTTTTTATTTAGAAATTTTAGATTTTCGTTAATTTATTAAAGTTAGATTAAAATTTCTTCTGTACTACTATTACAGCCATTGTCTAAAAGGCATGCCAAATAATTAATAATGCCAAGCACCAGTCGAAATGGTCACACAGTAGAAGAAGAAGTTGCTTCGACAGCAGATACTGAAGCGCTTGATCGCAGCAATGCAGCCTTATTTAGTGACACAGAAACTAACAGAATCAATCGGCAATGTCTTGTTGATAGTTTTGATGAAGATGAAGACGAAGATGACGAAGACGAGTTGCACCACCACCACCGACACCACAATCGTCATCGACATCGGTTGAATCATTCGTCATCGTCCAGTAACAGAAACTACTATCAACCATTATTAAATGACGTTAGCGATTCAAACAATCACTCGCGTAACAGCAATAACAACAATAGTAATAACAATAACAATGGTAACAGTAGTCGGAGGCAAATACTAACGCAGACTCATTTCGATGCTAGATATAGATTTACTCGGCCAAAAACAAGCGGATCATTGCGTCAGCTATTTACTAGTGGAGACGGATTCTGCACTAGGCGTTGCCTATTAGACTGCCTATTAAGATTGGTTCCTTTTGTTAACATCATGCGACAGTATCAGTGGCGTTCGGATCTTCTAGCCGACACAATTGCTGGATTAACTGTCGGCATTATGAACATACCGCAGGGTATGGCCTACGCTATGCTAGCTGAATTGCCACCAGTTTGCGGCCTCTATCTGGGATTTTTCCCATTGATTTTGTACTTTTTCTTTGGCACGTCGCGTCAAGTTAGCATGGGAACGTTTGCTCTGTCCAGTTTGATGGTTGCTGTGCCGGTAGTACGAATTGTCGGAGTACAATTAACGCCCGCTCTAGCCGACCTTATTGGACCTTTGCCAACTAAAGCCAGTGTTGTTGTTAGCGATGCAATGGGTTCAGCAGTTGGTAATGCTACGGCTAATACTGTTGCTTCGGGATCCACTGTTGCCCCTGGCAACAATACCGAAGACGCGTTGGATCAGTATCGAATTCAAGTGGCTTTAAGCGTTACCTTATTAGCTGGCCTAATTCAAATTTGTTTGGGCCTGTTCAGATTTGGTTTTATTACGATTTATTTGAGTACGCCGCTTGTTTCCGGTTTTACTACTGGGGCAGCGTTTCACGTTATGACCTCGCAGGTAGGAAGCGAGTTGATTTGGTCATGCTAATTATCTGCAAACTGATTGGGCCTAAATATGTCTGCGAAATTTAACTTTATATAAAGATAAAGAAAAGATATATTCTATCCGTGTCTGAAGACTGGCTGAATAGATGGTGTCTCAGTCTGAAGACTGGCTGAATAGATGGTGTCTCAGTCTGAAGACTGGCTGAATAGATGGTGTCTGAATCTGAAGACTGGCTGAATAGATGGTGTCTGAATCTGAAGACTGGCTGAATAGATGGTGTCTCAATCTGAAGACTGGCTGAATAGATGGTGTCAGTCTGAAGACTAGCTGAATAGATGGTGTCTCAATCTGAAGACTGGCTGAATAGATGGTGTCTCAGTCTGAAGACTAGCTGAATAGATGGTGTCTCAGTCTGAAGACTAGCTGAATAGATGGTGTCTCAGTCTGAAGACTAGCTGAATAGATGGTGTCTCAATATGAAGACTGGCTGAATAGATGGTGTCTCAGTCTGAAGACTAGCTGAATAGATGGTGTCTCAATATGAAGACTGGCTGAATAGATGGTGTCTCAATCTGAAGACTAGCTGAATAGATGGTGTCTCAGTCTGAAGACTGGCTGAATAGATGGTGTCTCAGTCTGAAGACTAGCTGAATAGATGGTGTCTCAGTCTGAAGACTGGCTGAATAGATGGTGTCTCAATCTGAAGACTGGCTGAATAGATGGTGTCTCAATCTGAAGACTAGCTGAATAGATGGTGTCTCAGTCTGAAGACTAGCTGAATAGATGGTGTCTCAGTCTGAAGACTGGCTAAATAGATGGCTGTATCAATATGAAGACTGGCTGAATAGATGGTGTCTCAGTCTGAAGACTGGCTGAATAGATGGTGTCTCAATCTGAAGACTGGCTGAATAGATAGTCACTCAATCTGAAGACTGGCTGAATAGATGGCTGTGTCAATCTGAAGACTAGCTGAATAGATGCTGTCTCAATTTGAAGACTGGCTGAATAGATAGTCACTCAATCTGAAGACTGGCTGAATAGATGGCTGTCTCAATCTGAAGACTGGCTGAATAGATAGTCACTCAATCTGAAGACTGGCTGAATAGATGGTGTCTCAATCTGAAGACTGGCTGAATATATGGTGTCTCAATCTGAAGACTGAATGAATAGATTGTGGCCCAGACTGAAGGCTGAATAGAATATATAGGTTTAGTCCCGCTTCCTTATGATGTTTTGTTGTTCTGATAAACATCTAAAAATCAGATTTAGAGCTAAATTTAAGCACAACAATAAATTACTATGGGGATTGAGCTGGTATTCTCACAGACTTAATCCTAATCCCCACACTTCCTAAACGGATTATAAAAATACAATCCAGGTGCCCGCTGTATTCGGCATTGAAGTGCCTCGTCACGCCAGCGCATTCAAACTAATCCACTCCTACACGGACATAATCAAACGCCTGCCGGACACTAACCCGGCCAGTGTTACCATATCAATAGTGTGCATCTGGTTACTATTATTATTTCGTCTTATAATCAACGCTAAATTAGCCAAAATCTGTCGCTTCCCAGTTCCTATTGAACTAATATTGGTTGTGCTAGGCACTTCTGTTGGTCATTTTGGACATTTGCATTCAGCCTACGGAGTTGAAATTGTTGGCAACATACCAAGTGGTTTACGGTCGCCAAGGTTACCTTCCATTGGTTTGTTTCGCTTAGTTTGGCAGGATGCGCTGATGCTGGCTATCATTATGTACGTGTGCACATTCTCAATCTGCAAGATCTACGCTAATAAGCACGGCTATTCGTTAGATTCTAATCAGGAATTGTTGGCTAGCGGTTTAGTTAATACGGTTGGTCCCGTGTTTGGTTGCTATTTTTCTGCGGGCTCGTTGAGTCGCTCTCAGGTTCAAGAGGATATGGGCGGTAGGACTCAGGTAATGTTCGGTGATCTATTTGACAATAAATTGCCTTCAATATTTACAAATTATTTTTATTCTTTTCAAATCTTTGGGTCCTATTTCCGAAGGATTTGTCATCTTTCTGAAGTCTTTTTTATTTTCTGAGATCTTTGTTGTACTTTTTTAGATCTTTATTATATTTCCAAGGTCTTTGTCATATTTCACAAATCTTTGTTATCTTTCTGAGATTTTTGTTATATTTCCGAAATCTTTGTTATATCTCTGTGATCTTTGTTATCTTTCTGAAATCCTGATCGCCTTTCTTTCTCGCTTTATTTCCGAAGTCTTTGTCATATCTCCTAGTCTTTGTAATTCAAACAAATCTTTTATGGATCCAGGACTTTTATATTTAACAAAGTCTTTGTTGTTGTTGTTTTTTAGCTTGCACAGAAAGCTCATAGAGATTTCATAATGAACACACGCAGGTGGCCAGTCTCATAGCCGCCAGTCTAATGATATTCGTCTTGCTATTCCTTGGGCCGCTATTCCGCGAACTGCCAACAGCTGTGCTAGCCTGCATTATCATAGTGGCATTGAAAGGCCTGTTTATGCAGTTTAGGGACGCCGCTCAGCTCTATCGAATATCGAAGTACGATTTCAGCATCTGGATTGTCTGTTTTCTTGGCGTTATAGTATTGAACGTTAGCTACGGTTTAATGCTTGGATTTGCCTACAGTTTGCTAACAGTAGTCTGTCGGACACAATCGCCTAGTACTTCAATTCTTGGCCGCTTGCCAATGACCGATATCTACAAGGATGTCCGGTTTTATCCTAGCGCCACACAAGTGCCAGGCGTTGTTGTATTCCGATTTGACGGGGCGTTGTACTTTGCTAGCGTGGATAATTTTCGATATAGATTGGTTCGGATGACGGGATTTGATCCCAAACTGGTCGAGGCTGAGCAGAAGGAAGAGGTGATTAAATTAGGTTGTTTCATAACTATTTTTGTTTCAAAATACTACTGCACTTTTAAAAGAAACCATGGAACTAGGAGAACGCCTAAAATCTCATTAAGAATCGCCCGTTATCTTATTAAGAATCGCCAATCATCTAATTGAGAATCGCCCCTTATCTAATCGAGAATCGCCCCTTATCTAATCGAGAATCGCCCCTTATCTAATCGAGAATCGCCCCTTATCTAATCGAGAATCGCCCCTTATCTAATCGAGAATCGCCCCTTATCTAATTGAGAATCGCCCCTTATATGATTGAGAATCGCCCGTTATCTAATTTAGAATCATCCATTATCTAATCGAGAATCGCCCCTCATCTAATTGAGAATCGCCCCTTATCTAATTGAGAATCGCCTTTTGTCTAAATAAGAATCGCCTCTTGTCTAATTGAGAATCGCCTCTTGTCTAATTTAGATTCGCCTCTTATATAATTGAGAATCACCCCTTATCTAATTGAGAATCGCCCCTTATCTAATTGAGAATCGCCTCTTATCTAATTGAGAGTTGGCTCCAACCTTTTAAACAATCTTAATAAGCAATTTGTAATCAAATTAGGAAAATCGGCGCCTTCGACATCAGCTCGAACTGTCCTCGCATTCAACAACGAACAATATCGACCCGTCCGTTGAAGATTTGTCATCTGATCTACAAGAACAACGAAGACGTCATCGCGATGCTGACACTCGCCTACATCACATAGTTGTCGAATGCTCCGGCATCAACTATATCGACAGTGTTGGCGCCAGCTTCTTACGCGTGCTAATTGCCGATTATCAACGCGTCGGCGTGTCAATTCTATTCGCCTGTTGCAAGCACCAATTTAGACGAATGTGGGAGCGAAGCGAATTCGCTGACAAGTACAGTATGTACGTGTCTGTACATGACGCTGTACTAAGCGCGTTAAATGATTTCCCACAGCAACGCGAACGTTTAGCTTCCGATGCTAGAACTAGCAACGCTGCTCAAGACACTAACGGACCACTTGGAGCTGATGAATTCAATTTTGATTTGAATGTTTAATTTTATAAATAAAATTAATTTGCCTGAAGACGCTATAATTAAAAAAACATTGAAGATTAAAACGCGAGGCAGTTTTCCACCTCAGTTTCCGAATAACTTAATTTGATAAACAAAAAATTGTTTAAATTCTACTTTATACAATTTGTGTTGTTTCAATAAAATGTTTTCAGATTATCAATATATTAGAATAGATTTGTTAGATTTTTGTCCTCTAAATCATTTTACATTTGATTTTTCCAATTTTAGTTGTGTCAGGCTTTTTCACTGGAGGCGTGGAATAATCTCTGACAAAAAAATCTATAACCGAATATTTTTTGTTGCACAATTTCATATAATTCGAATTTCTGTACTCGTACTTTGTTGCGTCATAATTATTTGGATTGCTAGTCTAGTGTGAAAAATCTAAAAAATTACTAACATATGCATCATGTATGTTAAAAATGAATTTTTAAGGATCAAAAAGTACATTTGTTCAAGCTAGACTAGCAATCCATGTATACTCGCATTATTTCTTTTGCGCGTCACAAAATGAGAAACAATATATATAAAGGCAAATTTTTTTGTTCTAACGTTATTTTTTAATTATAGTTTTATATTTATGCTTGAGCGGTGTATGCAGCTGAACCAAAATTCGCATTATAACATTATTATTATTGTAGCATTCGGTTTAGAATATTAATGATTTATTTGTAACGGAATATATCTATACATAATGTAGTTCTGTTGCTTAGTGTTTTTCTACTTTCTATCGGCTTTTTTGGTCTATCACTTTTTGTTAAAACAAAACGAAATATCCATCGACTTTTTTCATGTAATTCAATACAACGGAATGTTTGTACTTAGTTTTTTTGTTGTTAAATGTTATTCTAACGTTTGTAGTTTGTTTAGTTTTTTGTGTCTTATATAATAATTCGTAATTCCCAGCTGACATTTTACTGCTGCACAGCAGTGACTCGGCTGGTATTTGCTACATAGAGACGTCCAATATTGACGGGGAGACCAATTACTGTGTATTCAATATCTATTGTTCTTTGCAAATTTTCTGTTGAAACAAAGTCATTATGTTAAATTTATAATGTTTAAAGTTTAATTTTTTGCCGCCACTTTTTTGTTGAATTCAAAGTTTTGTTTCTAATGGTGCAATGAAGTAGTATGATGCGATTCTGCGCATGCACATTATTTGTTATCACAGTTAGTCTAGTCCTTCAGAACGCCTCTCTGTAATTCACAGTTTTTTGTTAATTGCATAATAATGTACGGCGTTGATTCGGAGCTGCTACTGAAATTATATACGATTATAATTTTTTGTCTCAATACGGATTGTGTCAAAATCAAAATCCTTTAGTTTATTTAATTGGTAATATCAGAAAATTCAATTGATGAATACTCTTAATAATTGTAGCAATATTCATTAGCTGAAGTGGTTTACAATGCGCTTTCCTTTGAAAATTGGAAACTTCAATAGTGCTGATTGTTTGTTTTAATCCTGTTTTTTATTTGCCTGAATATCCAATAAATCCTGATGGATTTCGTCTTAATTATCAAACTTGTATTGGTGAATCTGATGCTTTCTTTGTCTCGGTTCAATAGTAAATCATGTTTATTTGTATTATCAACAGATATATATTGTGTTTGAAGAGTGCGTCTGGTTATGTTTTGTGCTTTTATTATTGCTCATTTTTTGTACTTTTTTTACCACTAGGCTAGAACTGTCACCTGAAATCATCTGACCCAAACTGTCACCTGAAATCATCTGACCCAAACTGTCACCTGAAATCATCTGACCCAAACTGTCACCTGAAATCATCTGACCCAATCTGTCCCCTGAAATCATCTGACCCAAACTGTCACCTGAAATCATCTGACCCAAACTGTCACCAGAAATCCCCTGACCCAAACTGTCACCTGAAATCATCTGACCCAAACTGTCACCTGAAATCATCTGACCCAATCTGTCACCTGAAATCATCTGACCCAAACTGTCACCTGAAATCATCTGACCCAAACTGTCACCAGAAATCCCCTGACCCAAACTGTCACCTGAAATCATCTGACCCAAACTGTCACCTGAAATCATCTGACCCAATCTGTCACCTGAAATCATCTGACCCAAACTGTCACCTGAAATCATCTGACCCAATCTGTCACCTGAAATCATCTGACCCAAACTGTCACCTGAAATCATCTGACCCAATCTGTCACCTGAAATCATCTGACCCAAACTGTCACCTGAAATCATCTGACCCAAACTGTCACCTGAAATCATCTGACCCAAACTGTCACCTGAAATCATTTGTCCTTAACTTTCACCTACAGTCATCAGTCCTAAAGCATCACCTAAAATCAACAATTTGACCTATGCTGTCACCTGTAATTAGCTCGTATCACTCTGGCCTAAAATGTCGCCCAGAAGTCCAACTCGCTACCTAAAATCTAATCAAATTAGTGCAACCCGTCAAAACAAATTGTGCATGAATTTTCCGTAAATTTATGGCCCTTTTTAAACTACGAGGTTAAGCTAATCTGTATACAGCAAATCCGCAACCTTCGACCCCTTAAATCCAAAGTACAGTTTTGTTGGTATTGCTATGTGCCTTTCGAAGCTAGACCAACCAATAAGCAACCAACAATAGATAACAGAAGTGCATGTATAAAATTCTACCTAGTTTGTATAATAAACACTCTGAATTTCTATTTGCAGGTGTGTCTCAGTTGTCTTGTCAATTGAATTAGAAGTTAAAAAAATGCTCTCAACACGAACCGCCTTAGCAGCCACCTGCAGGCTTACTCTCTATCGATTGTCTTGTGCCCGTCTGTCCACAACAACTGCCCAGCAACAGCAACAGCAACAACAGCAGAAGCCTTTGGCGCCTAAAATCACCACCCATCCTAGTAGAAACGATCGTAGCAAAGATCCCAGATGGAAAGACATCGATATGACTAGAGCGGTTGACGAGGCCGACGTTGTTATTGTTGGCGGCGGTCCGGCTGGTCTGTCAGCCGCCTGCCGTCTGGCTCAGTTGAACGCCGAGAAGGGCACCGAGATGCGTATTGTTGTAGTTGGAGAAGGCTTCATCAATTGGCGCGCATACAATGTCCGGAGCTTGCTTGGATCCTAAGAGTCTGGTTGAACTGTTTCCGGATTGGAAGGTTGGTGAAATAGCGGCGTTTCTTGCGTCATACCGATATGGGCTGAAATTTATCCAGAGTGACATTGATCTAGAGTGACATTCACCTAGATTTACATTCATCTAGAGTGACACTGACCTAGCGTGACATTGATTTAGAGTGACATTGATCAAGAGTAATACTGATCTATAGTGACATTTACCTAGCGCGACATTGATCTAGAGTTAAATTAATCTAGAGTGAAATTGATCTAGAGTGACATTTACCTAGCGTGACATTGATCTAGAGTGAAATTAATCTAGAGTGACATTGATCTAGAGTGACATTTACCTAGCGTGACATTTACCTAGCGTGACATTGATCTAGAGTGACATTAATCTAGAGTGACATTTATCTAGAATGACATTTACCTAGCGTGACATTGATCTAGAGGGACATTAATCTAGAGTGACATTTATCTAGAGTGACATTTACCTAGAGTGACATTGATTTAGAGTGACATTGATCAAGAGTAATATTGATCTATAGTGACATTTACCTAGCGTGACATTGATCTAGAGTTAAATTAATCTAGAGTGACATTGATCTAGAGTGACATTTACCTAGTGTGACATTGATCTAGAGTGAAATTAATCTAGAGTGACATTGATCTAGAGTGACATTTATCTAGCGTGACATTGATCTAGAGTGACATTTATCTAGAATGACATTTACCTAGCGTGACATTGATCTAGAGTAACATTAATCTAGAGTGACATTGATCTAGAGTGACATTTACCTAGCGTGACATTGATCTAGAGTGACATTATTCTAGAGTGACATTGATCTAGAGGGACATTTACCTAGCGTGACATTGATCTAGAGTGACATTAATCTAGAGTGACATTGATCTAGAGTGACATTTACCTAGCGTGACATTGATCTAGAGTGACATTATTCTAGAGTGACATTAATCTAGAGTGACATTTACCTAGCGTGACATTGATCTAGAGTGACATTAATCTAGAGTGACATTGATCTAGAGTGACATTTACCTAGCGTGACATTGATCTAGAGTGACATTAATCTAGAGTGACATTGATCTAGAGTGACATTTACCTAGCGTGACATTGATCTAGAATGACATTAATCTAGAGTGACATTGATCTAGAGTGACATTTACCTAGTGTGACATTGATCTAGAGTGACATTATTCTAGAGTGACATTAATCTAGAGTGACATTTACCTAGCGTGACATTGATCTAGAGTGACATTAATCTAGAGTGACATTAATCTAGAGTGACATGTATCTAGAATGACATTTACCTAGCGTGACATTGATCTAGAGTGACATTAATCTAGAGTGACATTTACCTAGCGTGACATTGATCTAGAGTGACATTGATCTAGAGTGACATTAATCTAGAGTGACATTTACCTAGCGTGACATTGATCTAGAGTGACATTAATCTAGAGTGACATTGACCTAGAGTGACATTTACCTAGCGTGACATTGATCTAGAGTGACGTTAATCTAGAGTGACATTGATCTAGAGTGACATTTACCTAGAGTGACATTGATCTAGAGTGACATTAATCTAGAGTGACATTGACCTAGAGTGACATTGACCTAGAGTGACATTTATCAAGAGTGACACATGTCAATACTAAAAAGTCACCCAATTTAACCAAAACGCACAGGAGCGCGGCGCCCCTCTGCACACACCTGTCACAGGTGACAAATTCTATTTATTAACTGAGAAGCGAGCCATCCGCCTGCCCCTGCTGCCTGGCATGCCGATGCAAAACCATGGCAACTATATTGTCCGCCTGGGCAATGTTGTCGCCTGGCTAGGCGAGCAAGCCGAATCTCTAGGCGTGGAAATCTACCCCGGTGTTGCCGCGGCCGAAGTTCTCTACACCGAGGACGGATCAACCGTCAAAGGCATCGCCACTAACGATGTCGGCATAGCCAAGGACGGCTCGCCTAAAGACACATTCGAACGGGGCATGGAATTTCATTGCAAACAGTTGATTGTTGCCGAGGGTACTCACGGTCATCTGGCTAAGCATCTGATCAATAGGTGGGTTTACCAAATTGAATTGTGTGTAATTTAACTTTATTTGCAGTCAAATTTTAGGTATTCTGAGCTTTTTGATAGGAGCTTAAAGATCGGATTGGAAGCTTCAGAATGGGATTCGAGGCTTCTTGATGGGATTCAAAGCTTCAGGATGGGATTCAAGGCTTCAGGCTGGGATTCGAGGCTTCTTGATGGGATTCAAAGCTTCAGGCTGGGATTCGAGGCTTCTTGATGGGATTCAAAGCTTCAGGATGGGATTCAAAACTTCAGAATGGGATTCAAAACTTCAAAATGGGATTCAAAACTTCAGAATGGGATTAAAAGCTTCAGGATGGGATTCAAAACTTCAGAATGGGATTCAAAGCTTCAGAATGGGATTCAAAACTTCAGAATGGGATTCAAAGCTTCAGAATGGGATTCAAAGCTTCAGAATGGGATTCGAAGCTTTTTGATGGGATTCAAAGCTTCAGGATGGGATTCAAAGCTTCAGGGTGGGATTCCAAGTTTCAGAACGGAAACTGAATATTCAGATTCGAAGCTTCAGTATAGGATCGGGATAAACTGATGGGATTTTTACGATTTAAAAGCCGTAGCAACTAAAAGCAGTGACATTCTCTATCTGGTGAATGTATTTCTTTTTAACGATAACCAAAGCCTACCGACGCCTCGCATTCCAGGTACGATTTGCGCGCCGGCCGGGAGCCCCAGACCTACGGCATCGGGTTCAAGGAACTGTGGGAGCTGGCTGAGGATCGCTGGCGCCCAGGCTACGTTGAGCACGGCGTTGGCTGGCCGCTGGATTCGAGCACCTACGGCGGCTATTTTATCTACCATTTGAACGAAGGCGCTCCGATGGCCGCCGTGGGATTCGTTGTCGGCCTGGACTATTCGAATCCCTATTTGAGTCCGTTTCGCGAGTTCCAACAGTTCAAGCATCATCCGCACGTGGCCGCCACTCTAACGGGCGGCAAGCGGATTGGCTACGGGGCCAGAGCGTTGAACGAAGGCGGCGTGCAGAGCCTGCCGAAGCTCACCTTCCCTGGCGGCTGCCTGGTCGGCTGCACTGCCGGTCTGATCAACGTGCCGAAGGTGTGCTGTCTAGGCGATTGATTCTCGATTTTCTAATTCGATTGGGATTTCTAAGCATCAGTATGGGATTTTAAACTTTAGTAGGGGATTCTAAGCATCAGTATGGGATTTTAAACTTTAGTAGGGGATTCTAAGCATCAGTATGGGATTTTAAACTTTAGTAGGGGATTCTAAGCATCAGTATGGGATTTTAAACTTTAGTAGGGGATTCTAAACATCAGTATGGGATTTTACACTTTAGTAGGGGATTCTAACCATCAGTATGGGATTTTACACTTTAGTAGGGGATTCTAACCATCAGTATGGGATTTTAAACTTTAGGAGGGGATTCTAAGCATCAGAATGGGATTTAAAACTTTAGTAGGGGATTCTAGGCATCAGTATGGGATTTTAAACTTTAGTAGGGGATTCTAAGCATCCGTATGGGATTTTAAACTTTAGTAGGGGATTCTAAGCATCAGTATGGGATTTAAAACTTTTGTGGGGGATTCTAAGCATCAGTATGGGATTTAAAACTTTTGTGGGGGATTCTAAGCATCAGTATGGGATTTAAAACTTTAGTAGGGGATTCTAAACATCAGTATGGGATTTAAAACTTTAGTAGGGGATTCTAAACATCAGTATGGGATTTTAAACTTTAGTAGGGGATTCTAAACATCAGTATGGGATTTTAAACTTTAGTAGGGGACTCTAAGCATCAGTACGGCGAACTTCAATATGGGATTCTAATAATTAGTATGGGACTCCAATCTTCAGCATAATTATGTAAATTTCATTATGCGATTTTACGCTTAATTATGGGATTCTAAGAATCAGTGTGGGCTTGTAGGCTTTATTGTGGGATTTTAAGCTACATTATAGGATTTTTAAGCTTAATTTTAGGATTAGAATATTCAGAATACGATTATAAGCTTCAGATAAGGATTTTAAGCTTCAACATGGGATTAAAATATTTGGATGGGATACGAAGTGTCCGGAAATTGTATAGCAATTTTGAACGAACTGTAAGGCACTCCCCACCTGTCAATCACGCTTCCCCACCAGGTGAAAGGCACGCACAACGCCATCAAATCCGGCGCCCTAGCCGCCGAAGCCGTCCACCAGTCAATCCAATCTGGGGAAATCGAACCTGCGACCTACGAGACAGCCCTGCGCAACTCGTGGGTTTACAAAGAGCTGCACAGCGTGCGCAACATCCGGCCGAGCTTCCATTTGTTCAACGGCCGTCTTGGCATGTACGGCGGCATGGCGTACACCGGCGCTATCTGGTACCTCACTAGAGGATTCGAACCATGGACCTTGTCACACGGCGGACCGGATCACTCCAAGTTATTGCCAGCCAAGGACTGTAAGCCGAAGAATTATCCCAAACCAGACGGCAAGCTGTCATTCGACTTGTTGAGCAGCGTCGCACTCACCGGCACCAATCACGATCATGACCAGCCTGCTCACCTCACCCTGTACGACGACTCTGTCCCCGGCCAGCTCAACCTGCCCACCTACGACGGCCCTGAGCAGCGCTACTGCCCGGCTGGCGTGTACGAATTCGTTGAATTAGACGACGGCTCCAAGCGTTTGCAAATCAACGCGCAGAATTGTATACATTGTAAAACCTGCGACATCAAAGATCCGACGCAGAATATTAATTGGGTGGCGCCGCAGGGCGGCGAAGGTCCGGCTTATAACGGCATGTGATTTCGGCGCTATGTTGATTGCTTTTCTTTCTCTTACCAAGCTGATTGACAGATTGATTTGACTGATTCTACTGGGATGTGTAGTTGAAGGCTTGTACTATTCCTCGTGTTCTTTCCCATTTCTTTCCCTATGTAGATTCCCTCTTTAATTTTATAACTCTACTCTTGTGTCTCCCTCTCATACTGTCTCTCTATCTAATAGGCTACCCAGTCTTTTTATCTTACTCCTATCTCATTGTCTACCTCTCCTATTTCATTCTCTCTCTCATCTCTACTTTCTATCTCATTGTCTACCTCTCCTATTTCATTCTCTCTCATCTCTTCTTTCTATCTCATTGTCTACCTATCCTATTTCATTCTCTCTCTCTCATCTCTCCTTTCTATCTCATTGTCTACCTCTCCTATTTCATTCTCTCTCTCATCTCTTCTTTCTATCTCATTGTCTACCTATCCTATTTCATTCTCTCTCTCATCTCTCCTTTCTATCTCATTGTCTACCTCTCCTATTTCATTCTTTACTTTCTATCTCATTGTCTACCTCTCCTATTTCATTCTTTACTTTCTATCTCATTGTCTACCTCTCCTATTTCATTCTCTCTCTCTCATCTCTCCTTTCTATCTCATTGTCTACCTCTCCTATTTCATTCTCTCTCTCTCTCTCTCTCTCATCTCTCCTTTCTATCTCATTGTCTACCTCTCCTATTTCATTCTTTACTTTCTATCTCATTGTCTACCTCTCCTATTTCATTCTCTCTCTCTCATCTCTCCTTTCTATCTCATTGTCTACCTCTCCTATTTCATTCTCTCTCTCTCTCTCTCATCTCTCCTTTCTATCTCATTGTCTACCTCTCCTATTTCATTCTTTACTTTCTATCTCATTGTCTACTCTCACCAGTTCCTACCTGCTCGCATAATGTCCTTATTAATCCCATTAATGCCTATTCATTCAAATTAGAAAAATACCTGTGTAACCAGCCATTTCAGCGGTTACTTTAAATGGTATTAAACAGGTTTTCAGATAGATGTTCTGTACAAATCTATTTCAAATAATTATATTATCTATTCAGGCGAAAATCATTAACTTATGCAATGATTACTTTAATTCATTTTCTTATTTCATATTGTAGTAGTATGCGCATTAGTATGGTGTAAAATCTACTGTAACGATCAGCCAATAATGTTTGATAAGTAAAATAAATTTGCTTTTTTAATATGGTGTGGAGCATCTCTCTGATTGTAGAACTTGGTTGTTATATTTATTTTTTCAGCTAAATAGGCTAGATTATTTATTGCCTTCCGTTGCCCTTCACCTCCCGAGTTTTCTCGGGTTTAAAATTTCTTTCCTCATAATTTGATAGAAAATTGGTACAGTTTAAGGCTGAGCTAAACAGTTTTCTATTTTGTTTATCGCGGCCTCGACCCTGCGTGTGTGTGTGTGTGACTGTGACCTACCAACCCAGTCAAAGCAATGCGTTGTTAGCCTTTAGCGGCATAAAAAATTAAGCAGCCAAAAATTTTGCTTAGCTTTGCGAAGTGTCACACTAAGGGTTGAAATCGCTAATTTTAATTTGAAGTCGCTCCCAAACCTAAATAGAGTGCGAGTGGACAAGACTTCAAATTAGGCGGGCCTTTTATTTGCTTGAACTCTGGGTCTGTGGTTTTGGAATGCAGAAAGGTTGCATATACGATTAGAGTCTCCTCTAGCCTCTAGTCTAAACTGTTTCAGGTTGTGGCGTTTAAAGGCTAGCTCAACTTGTATGTACGTTTAATTTTTAATTTAAGTAGGAAAAAAGGACAGACTCCTGTTGGGCGGGGGGACGGGCTGATGACCCTGAATCAGGCAGGCTGGCGGGCCATCATTGTACAGTTAATTGTACATTGATTTGGATAAGGAGGAAAGAAGGTTTATAGCTAGACTTCTAAAACGAAGCGGCGATTGAGTGTACACTGCACTTAATTTAGATTGTCTAGGGGCATGGATTTGATGACACTGAAAATAAGGGCGTGTTTGTGTGTGTGTGGGCATGCCATTGTACAGTTTATTATTCATTCTTGTGTGTTAAGCACACTCCTTTAACCCTATCTTTATTGTGTATGCCAAAGAATTGAGTTAAAGGCGCATGAGAAGGAGCGCCTGAGAGTTCTCTCTCTCTCTCTCTCCCTGACCAATTGCTCTCTTGAGCAGAAATTCTGTGTGCGCTAAGTCTACGACAAGTCGCTGTTTGTTGTTGCTTTAAAGCTCACCAAGGCTAGCCGATATTAGACGAACATACAGAGTGCTAAGGGTAAGGGGTTTTTTCGTCTCGCCAATTTCTAAACCAACCCTGCAGCCGATACGGCCTTCCTTCTCCACTATACATTCTTCCTACCCTCCGTTGCCGCTTTATTCAGTCTTCAGATAGAAGACTAGAATATCAGACTTTAGAAGACAGAAGACTTGACAAGTAGAAGTGGCCAGTTTGCTTCACTTACTCACCCCTCCACCAGGCTTGGACAGGGAGTTGTGAAAACATAAGGCCGACATGCTTTATTGAGTGTGTAGTGTAGCCAAAATTTTAACAAATTATTCCGTTTGTTTTTATTTCAGTGAAAAAGCACAACTTGCAGAAGTTGCCACTAGTTGTTTGATTTGCTCGATTTATAATCCTTAATTGAATCCGATTTCTGCCGGAATTAGCAAGCATGACTGAACTGCAGAAATCGCCTCAGGTTGATATGAAAGGCTTCCTGCTGCGCTATGTAAGTTCCATTTTCATGAAAGATCCTTCTGATATTATGAAGTTGATTTTAACCATCTCCATTTTTATTTAAATCCAGGAGACATTTAAAGGTCGCAGCGGTTGGAAGAAGCGTTGGGCGGTGCTGTGTGACTTCTGCTTGTACTTGTACAAAGGTGAGAAATTTGTTTATTTTTCATAACTATGCTTACTTGATCAAATTTTCTATGATCCCGATATATTTTTTCAGAGCAAACCAGCAAAGAGTGCTTCTATGCTTTGCTCTTGCCTAATTCTCGTGTTACGCAATCGCACGATTCTAGCGGTCAGTACAGGAGCTCCATTAAGGTAGGAGAAGATATTACGTAGCTTGAGGAAGTAGAGGGCGTTTGTTTAGCGGAGGAGAGGGTGTAGGTTGAAGCAAGGAGAGGGTGTAGGTTGAAGCAAGGAAAGGGTGTAGGTTGAGGGGAGGAGAGGGTGTAGTTTGAGCGAAGGAGAGGGTGTAGGTTGAGGGGAGGAGAGGGTGTAGTTTGAGCGAAGGAGAGGGTGTAGGTTGAGGGGAGGAGAGGGTGTAGTTTGAGCGAAGGAGAGGGTGTAGGTTGAGGGGAGGAGAGGGTGTAGTTTGAGCGAAGGAGAGGGTGTAGGTTGAGGAGAGGAGAGGGTGTAGGTTGATGGGAGGAGAGGGTGTAGGTTGAGGAGAGGAGAGGGTGTAGGTTGAGGGAAGGAGAGGGTGTAGGTTGAGGGAAGGAGAGGGTGTAGGTTGAGGGAAGGAGAGGGTGTAGGTTGAGGGAAGGAGAGGGTGTAGGTTGAGGGAAGGAGAGGGTGTAGGTTGAGGGAAGGAGAGGGTGTAGGTTGAGAGAAGGAGAGGGTGTAGGTTGATGGGAGGAGAGGGTGTAGGTTGAGGGGAGGAGAGGGTGTAGGTTGAGGAGAGGAGAGGGTGTAGGTTGAGGGGAGGAGAGGGTGTAGGTTGAGGGGAGGAGAGGGTGTAGGTTGAGGAGAGGAGAGGGTGTAGGTTGAGGAGAGGAGAGGGTGTAGGTTGAGGAGAGGAGAGGGTGTAGGTTGAGGAGAGGAGAGGGTGTAGTTTAAACGAAGGAGAGGGTGTAGGTTGAGAGAAGGAGAGGGTGTAGGTTAAGAGAAGGAGAGGGTGTAGGTTGATGGGAGGAGAGGGTGTAGGTTGAGGGGAGGAGAGGGTGTGGGTTGAGGGGAGGAGAGGGTGTAGGTTGAGGAGAGGAGAGGGTGTAGGTTGATGGGAGGAGAGGGTGTAGGTTGAGGGGAGGAGAGGGTGTAGGTTGAGGGGAGGAGAGGGTGTAGGTTGAGGGGAGGAGAGGGTGTAGGTTGAGGGGAG
>CATNEM010000149.1:585000-632500 GCA_950096795.1 Macrostomum cliftonense
GATCAATTATAAAGTAAGGATTCTATTTTAAACATCTATATTTTTTTCTTGCCTATTTGCCAGTCGTTTCCCGCAATCACCAATACGACTATCGTCATGATAACGGTGACAACGCTGAAATTAGACTGTCTCATCCGACATTGCAAACAGCCGAGGGACAGTACAACTTTCGGCAACAGCAGCAGCAGCAGCAGCAGTACGAGATGCAGCAGCCGTCTCTGCAGCAGGCTACAACTGTCACTACCACAACTTATGAGCGAACTAACACTGGCGGTGATCAGATGCGTGAATGTGAGTTGCTTAATACATTCATAGTCTTGTTCCTCCTTCCTGAAGGTCAGCTCTCCCGTGTCCTAAAGTGTCTCTCTCCGACCTTCCTGAATGTCAGCTCTCTCCCGTGTCCTGAAGTGTCTCTCTCCGACCTTCCTGAAGGTCAGCTCTCTCCCGAGTCCTGAAGTGTCTCTCTCTGACCTTCCTGAAGGTCAGCTCTCTCCCGTGTCCTGAAGTGTCTCTCTCCGACCTTCCTGAAGGTCAGCTCTCTCGAGTCCTGAAGTGTTTCTCTGCGACCTTCCTGAAGGTCAGCTCTCTCCCGAGTCCTGAAGTGTCTCTCTCTGACCTTCCTGAAGGTCAGCTCTCTCCCGAGTCCTGAAGTGTCTCTCTGACCTTCCTGAAGGTCAGCTCTCTCCCGTGTCCTGAAGTGTCTCTCTCCGACCTTCCTGAAGGTCAGCTCTCTCGAGTCCTGAAGTGTTTCTCTGCGACCTTCCTGAAGGTCAGCTCTCTCCCGAGTCCTGAAGTGTCTCTCTCTGACCTTCCTGAAGGTCAGCTCTCTCCCGTGTCCTGAAGTGTCTCTCTCCGACCTTCCTGAAGGTCAGCTCTCTCGAGTCCTGAAGTGTTTCTCTGCGACCTTCCTGAAGGTCAGCTCTCTCGTGTCCTGAAGTGTCTCTCTCTAACCCGTTAAAGGATGTTTTTTGTCTTCAGGCTTCTACTCTTGAAGTTCCTGAAGTCCTGAAGAATCCCAAATCATATTTTTTACGCCTTGCCTGCTGATAGCAAAAGATTGCGATATCCCGCAGTGAACGAGTCAACAATGTCAATCAATAGCAGAAACGGAATTGGCTACGCCGGCGACAATGTTGAACGTAAGCCCTCAGATTTAAAATCTGATTTCCCTTTGCGACCACTTACTTTTAGTAGTATAAAAATGATAAAATGCATAAATCATCTATCATCAACTTCTAGGCTCAGTAGAGCGCGTCCAGTACAATCTACAATACGGCGCCAACATTGGCGGTACCGCTGATGTGGTTCGAGCCGAACCTGTCTCAGTTCCGGCTGCCGCTTCCGGTTCCGGTTCCGTTTCCGGTTCAGCGCGTACCGGACGCTACGAGACGCGTACGGAAGTGCACAGTCAGCAGCATGGACAGGGCGGCCGGGCCGGTAGCTACGGCATTGCCGGCATGTCTGGCGGCGCTTTGGGCGCGTCTAATTTTAGCATCAATAGGCGGGCTATTGAAACTGTGCGCGAGGATCCGCAGATGGATGAGAGCGAAGTTATCGTGAGTAAAATTCTTGGCGTGTTGTGTTCTTTGTAGGAGCTTTCTGAAGTTTGACTTCAGCCGAAACAAAATTTTAACGGTTCTTAGATTTAAGTGGAAGCTAAATTTCAAGGGGACTTAAATTTGAGAGAAAGTTATATTTTAACGGAACTTAGATCTCAGTAGAAGTTAGATTTTACCGGAACTTAGATTTTAGCGGAAGTTAAACTGTTACAGAACTTAGATTTCAGCGAAGTTAGATTTTAACGGAACTTAGATTTCAGCGGAATTTAGATTTTAACGGAACTTAGATTTCTGTGGAAGTTAGATTTTAACGGAACTTAGATTTCAGCGGAAGTTCGATTTTAACGGTACTCAGATTTTAGCGGAAGTTAGATTTTAATGGAACTTAGATTTCAGCGGAATTTAGATTATAGCGAAACTTAGCGAAAGCTCATTGCCTAAGCTCGAAATTTAACGAAAGTTGGCTTAATTTCCAATTCAGCGAAATTTAATTGACTTGAGCTTGATTTTATTATATTTTGATTTGCGTGTTAATCGTTCTAATCCTAAAAATCGTCAAACCTTTTTAAAAAAGGTCACCGCACCGCTAGACGAGATCAAGCGCAAGTACCCGGTCTCCGGCCTGGCCAAACGCATGAGCATCGCCGCCTCCGATCTCTTAGGCAAATCGCACGACGAACTCCTGCTGTTGTTGATTCAGCTCAACAGGGAGAAAGCTTCTTTAGAGCGTCGCCGGGATTATTATCTGGCATTGTTGCGTCATCAGCCGGATATGCGCGGCGCTGACAGGATGCAGGCGGAGCTGCGCGAGATTGACAATCAGATTGAACTGCACGATCCGCTAATCACCTTTATTAATAACATCATCTCTATGGGCGCGCTGTACAGCGGCGACGACGTCATGTTCGCCTCGGAGTATCGGCAGCACCTGCTGCAGCCCGGCGAGCTCAAGCCCGTCAAGGCTAATGTGGGCTTTCTCAGGAAGCAGCAGGAACGGGACGTGGCCAGGTGAAAAATGATGATTGATTGGACTTGATTGGTTGATTCTTGTGCTAGATTAGATGGTTCTTGTACTGAATTAGATTATTATTGTACTAGATTAGATGATTCTTGTACTAGATTAGATGTCTTTTGTACTAGATTAGATGGTTCTTGTACTGAATTAGATGATTCTTGTACTAGATTAGATGATTCTTGTACTAGATTAGATGTCTTTTGTACTAGATTAGATGGTTCTTGTACTGGATTAGATGGTTCTTGTACTGGATTAGATGATTCTTGTATTGGATTAGATGGTTCTTGTACTGGATTAGATGGTTCTTGTACTGGATTAGATGATTCTTGTATTGGATTAGATGGTTCTTGTACTAAATTGAATGGTTCGTGTACTGGATTAGATTATTTTTGTACTGGATTAGATTATTTTTGTACTAGATCAGGTCACTTGTGGCATCCAGATTTCTATTATCATCAATCCCATAATAAGATTTTGACCATCAAAAGTATTTTAGTGCCCCTTCGAAACAAAAATCCCTAACCTCCGCTTTACCCCATTTACCCCAGACAATTCTCGAGCCAGTCGGCTAGCCTGGACACTCCAGACGGCGACATACTGGCAGTTTCGTCAATCTCAGCCGCCCCAGAGAGTCAGGAATTCACCATCACCCGTCAGCAACTCGAAGCCGAGCTCAACGAACTGGAGACCGTGTACGCCGAACACCGACGCCGCAAGACCAACCTGGCCGCTTTCATGTCCGATTTGGGCCGTCGGGCGGCTACGGCTGCAGCCTCCGGGGCTGGGAAATCCTTCGTATCGGCGTCGGGCTCGTCTACTACGGCGGGCAGTTCAGGCGCCGGGTCCTACCTGGAGACGGACTTGGACACCGGGGCCACCATTGATTTAGCCGCAAAATTTCCCCAGCGCAGGACAGCTGTGCCTAGGATTCAACAACAGCAACAGCAACAGCAGCACAGCCAGCTGAAGTCCAGGACGATGCCGAACTCATCCGGAGCGCGCGATGCCAATGGCGTTCTATTGCGCGCCGGAGCAGCTTCGTCGCTAGATCGTCGAGCTGTAGGCGGCAGTGTGTCCGACGAGGTATTCGCTACTCAGCATCATCACCAGCAGCAGCACCAGCAGCCTCAACGCGTTGCGGCCAGCGGAGGCGTTGGAAGATACGAGGTTACAACTACGACTTCGAAAACTACGTTTGGTCAGCAACCGCAGCAGCAGCAGCAGCAGCAGCAGTCTTCGTCACTAACCGCCTCTTATCAGCGTCAAAATCAACCGCAGTACGGTGTTAGCGTTGTCGGTAAGTAATAATCTTTGTTTAGTTGGCGCGAACGAATTGAAAGGAGGTCTTTGTTTGACCAATATCATATAAAAATGTTCTTCATTAGGCCTAATTTTGGGGGATGTATTTTTTAAGCCATCCAATCTCTGATGGAGTCTTTGTTAGGCAATCCTGTCGCCGATAGGGTCTTTGTTAGGCAATCCTGTGTCAAATGGGGTCTTTGTTAGGCGATCCTGTGGCAGACGAAGTATTTGTTAGGCATTCCTGTGTCAGATGAAGTCTTTGTTAGGCAATCCTTTGTCAGATGAAGTCTTTGTTAGGCAATCCTGTGTCAGATAGGGTCTTTGTTAGGCAATCCTGTGTCAGATAGGGTCTTTGTTAGGCAATCCTGTGTCAGATAGGGTCTTTGTTAGGCCTGTCATTGAACCAGTATCAATCTGAGACCGAATTAAATTAATCAAAGTCTTGGTCTTTGTTCTCTACGATCTAACGCCCCATTGTACATGATAAAAATAACAAAAAAACAGAGACCAACAGAAGTACCGGTGTCGAAGGCGGCGGCGGCGGCAGCGGCGGTGTCAACGCTCGCATCCCGGATCCCGACGAGTTCCTTCGCCTGCGCACGGCTCGCTTGTCCTCAACCGGTGGCGGCAGTGGTAGCGGACTTCCGCCCGGTCAGCCGCCGCCGGAAGTGTACATGTCCCAGCCGCAGCTGCATCGAATGAACGACGTCGGCCAACGCGGCACAGGCGGCGGCGGCGGCGTCGGCGGCAGCGGCGGCAGCCACACAGCGTCGATGCAGGAGAAGCTCAACTTGGCTATCGGCATTGACATGCTAGATTCGCCTATTCAACGAACAGCAGCAGCGCCGCAGCAGAAGAAGCCCAGCGCGTCTGACGCCCTGGGAGCCGGCACTAAGAAGCCGCTGATTTCGTTGGACTCGAGCCGCTACAAGCGGAACACGAATTATAGCGCCGATCTGCGCGGCGATTATCGCAACGAGGCGTTGGATCATTTGGGCCAGTTTGTTGAGGATATGCGCGGCCTGCAGCGGGGCACCTACCACAGGGCTGATAATTGATGTGAGTCTGGTTTAGGCTTTTCTGCTGGGATCTGTCGGATATGAATTACTTGATGGGCGTGTTGATTTTTAAATTGGGATCTGGGATCTATAATCAGAATTTAGAATTTTAAATTTAAATCTGAATAATTTGGGATATGGGTTTTCAAATGAGATTTGAGATTTTGTTTTGAATCTAGGGTCTATAAATTGGTACATGACAAATTTTCATTAGGATATGTTGTCTTAAATTGGGATTTGGGATCTAGAATCGAACTGTGATCTAAGAGCTAAAATTAGGATCTGGGATCTTAAACTGGGATCTTGGACTAAAAATTGGGATCTGGGACTAAAAAATTGGGATCTGGGACTAAAAATTGGGATCTGGGACTAAAAATTGGGATCTGGGACCTTCGATTGGAATCTAGGATGTTAATATTGGAATCTAAGGTCTTGAATTGGGATCTGGGATGTTAAATTGGGATCTAGGGTTTTAAATTGGGATCTTAGATCTTTAATTGGGATCTGGGACTTTGAATGGGATCTGTAATCTAGTTTTGTGATGTAAGATTTATAATTGAGATGTGGGATCTAAAATAGTGATCTGTGATCTGAAATTGGGATCTGGTATCTTTAATTTGGAATCTGGGGCGTTATTAAATTACGACACGCTATTTAAAACTACAATCGTAGATCTTTAAGTGGGATTTTAAATCTTTAATTGGGATCTACGCTCGTAAAATCAGCATTTAGGATCTATGTGTACCTTAAATTCTACTTTTTGACACTTCTAATAGTTACAAAATAATTTTTTATTTCAGTGAGTCCTACCTGCTAAATAATCTAAGCTGCACTAGCAGACAGACGGCTTGCAGCCAAGGGAAAAATATCAGCGCCTAGCTCAAATTTTTAAGCGAACAAAATCAACTGTTTAGTGTGAAATGCGGTAAATTGTTGCAGCTTTTTTTGATACTGTATTTTTGTCCCTCTTATTTTATAATATTGTAATTGATGGAGAACCAAAAATTCTTGTGTGTTATTTTGTGCCCATTTTTTCTGAAGCCGTGAACTTAGCCCCGCTTGTAGTTGTTATTCATTACCATTTTATTTTCTTGTAAATAATAAATATTTTTACCGCTACTATTCGTACTTTACTACTGTTTCGCGCGGTAAGTAGTAACACATGGAATGGATTTTAATATTTATTATATATCGATCTGTGATCCTGAATGCACAAACCTATGATACATGCTTGTACTTTTTTGTTTTGGTAGCTTTTTAATGTTGTTTTCTATTGTAAATTTCAATTGTTTAATCTGTGCCAAAATAAATGTCCTTTTATGATTCTAATTAATTAATTTATTAGCTCCCATTTCTCAGCACTAGATGCACCCATGCCAACCCCCTAAGAAACCAGCGTTATTATTATTGTTGTTAAAGCGCCTATAAACAACAATTTTGTGCCTGAACGCGTTATAGATCACGTGACGTCATACACGGTTTAGTACATAGTTACGAGTATTGAATATTGAATATAAGACTTAACACTAAAACACATTCCCGATAGACTTTTTTAGAGAGCTTTGTTTCTTTGTTGATATTTTTCGTTTTTTTAACTAGGAGAAGTAAATTTTTTCTAACTTCTCAAAAAAGTGTGTTTTTGTCCTGCGTGACACATTACATTCCATAATTTTTTCGTGTTTTTTGTCTTGCGTACTTCTAGCAGCTGGTCTGAATTTTGATTTTATGAACTATTAACGTAGCTAAATGCTCTTTATTGATAAATTTTACCATTTGTTTTAATTATTCGATAATCAATCGGCATTGTATGCTAGACATAATAATTATTTTTTTGTATTAAAGTTAATTTGCTCCTGACCTATTATTATTATTTATTAATAATCCTTCTTTTCTTCATGGAATTGTGAATTTTTTAAATGGCCAATGAAAATAAATTCGCACTCTAGCAAAAGTGCTTTATATATATATATATATCTGATATGATAGTTTATAACTCTAGCAGGCTGGTCATTGGCATAAACTGTCTGTAATAAAATCAGTCTTTGTTGTTCTTATTTACTAATTTTTAGATATATTTAGGCTTTAATTGCTTTAAATGCTACTTTAAGTAAAATTAGAAAAAAAATATATTTAAACTTTAGGAGAGTTGTACATAATTTACCTTAAGGATTGTCATTTTACTGTGCTTTAGAATCGCGATCAAACTAAGCTAATTTTCAGTAAATTTGCTGTAAAAGTGATTACTATCCATAACCAAAATTTACATTCCTAGCACTACAAATAAACATCCATGATTTAGGGGTTTTCGCTTTAAGATCACTAGGTGTCACTTTATAGAGTTATGAAACTTGTTCCCTAGGTCACTTAAAGTTCGCAGGGCTTCTAAGGTTTCTGCATGTAATTCCTGTAATCGATTTGAAGTTTCACTGTGTTACGGATGTTTTAAACACTAAGTGCGAGATCCGGTATTTTAAAAGTTGGTACTTCCCTAAATTTTAGGTAAAACTGAGGTAAAAATGTAAGTGTAAAGTGTAAGTAAGCTAGATTCCTGCTTCAATTAAGGACACAAGAGGTGTTAGAGAGGTGCACTGTAGCTTCAATTAAGGCCACAAGAGGTGTTAGAGAGGTCCACTCCAGCTTCAATTAGGTCACAAGAGGTGTTAGAGAGGTGCACTCTAGCTTCAATCAAGGTCACAAGAGGTGTTAGAGAGGTGCACTCTAGCTTCAATCAAGGTCATAAGAGGTGTTAGAGAGGTGCACTCTAGCTTCAATTAAGGCCACAAGAGGTGTTAGAGAGGTGCACTCTAGCTTCAATCAAGGCCACAAGAGGTGTTAGAGAGGTGCACTCTAGCTTCAATCAAGGCCACAAGAGGTGTTAGAGAGGTGCACTCTAGCTTCAATCAAGGCCACAAGAGGTGTTAGAGAGGTGCACTTCAGCTTCAATTAAGGCCACAAGAGGTGTTAGAGAGGTGCACTCTAGCTTCAATCAAGGCCACAAGAGGTGTTAGAGAGGTGCACTTCAGCTTCAATTAAGGCCACAAGAGGTGTTAGAAGTCACTATCTTCAGTCAAGGTCAGAAGATGTGTTAGATAAAATCATAACCACTCTGCTTTCAGTATCAGCAGCAGCAACAACCAGCAAGCAAACAAGCCATCAGCAATGTCGCAGGTGCAAATCTACGACACTTACGAGGAGGCCATGAGCACTGGTGGCTCAGCATCGCCGCCGACTAACCCTGGCTACAACAGCCAGCAGTACCGCGCCTACAAGCGCCGCTGGTACATTCTAGCCGCCTACTCGCTATTGGCATTCAATCAGGGTCTGATTTGGAACACCTGGGGCCCGTTGAAAGACGCTATGCAGTCGGCCTACTTGTGGGGCACCTTCGAGTTTGGGATGTTGCCCAACTGGGCGCCAATCGGTTTCGTGCTGGCTCTGGCGCCGAGTTTGCTTATCGTCAGGCGGTTCGGTTTGAAAATTGCCTGCTTATTTGGAGCCGGCCTAATGGCTGCGGGTACCGTGGCGCCGTGCTTCCTAGCTCGGGACGCTTCGTTGACTAACATTTTCACTATCGTCTGTCATATTGACGCCCTGCTATGCGGCCTAGCTTGTCCGGTTGCTATGGCGTTGCCACCCGCTCTGTCGGCAGTTTGGTTCCCCCCTAGTCAACGCGTGCTGTCAACCTCCATAGCAACGCTTAGTAACTATATTGGCAGCGCGTTTTCATTTCAATTTGGCCGACTATTCGTGCCAAATTCGAATGCCAGCGTTGCTAACGCAACCGAATCTTTAGTAGAAATTCGCCGGGGCGTGGCCAATCTGCTCTATTTGGAGTGCGGCCTAGCCTTGGCCGCCCTGCTGCTGTTTGCCGCCTATTTCCCGGCAGCTCCACCGACGCCTTGCAGTGCCAGCGCACGCGCTGAGCGGCTTGGATTTCGGCAGTGCTTGACTCGCCTGACTCGCTCCGTAGCGTTCTGGTCCGTCTGCCTCGCCTACTCCATTGTTGGCGGCGTTAACGGCGGCTTCTTGGCCGCTTTCAATCTCAACGTGGAATCTCTTGGCGTTGGTGTTGAACAAGCCGACGCCGCGGGTTTCTGGTCGGTGCTGTCAGCTGGCCTGGTGTGCCTGCCAGTGGCTTTGCTGAGCGGCAGGTTGCGTAATAGATTGAAGCCGTGTCTGCTCGGATTGTTGCTTTTGTCCGGCTGTGCCTATCTCTGCTTCAGGTGCGCTGTTAAATTTATCCAGAACTGTTGCAATTAGCAAGTAGATGTTTTGTTTGAGCATAGTTTATTCGCTTAAGATTGTTTTAGTTAGTTCCCTATTCCCTGTTTAAGGATATTTCAGTCATTTCCCTATTGCCTGTTTAGGGATATTTCAGTCATTTCCCTATTCCCGGCTTAGGGATATTTCAGTCACTTCCCTATTCCCGGTTTAGGGATATTTCAGTCACTTCCCTATTCCCTGTTTAGGGATATTTCAGTCACTTCCCTATTCCCTGTTTAGGGATATTTCAGTCACTTCCCTATTCCCTGTTTAGGGATATTTCAGTCACTTCCCTATTCCCTGTTTAGGGATATTTCAGTCACTTCCCTATTCCCGGTTTTTCCCGGTTTAGGGATATTTCAGTCACTTCCCTATTCCCGGTTTAGGGATATTTCAGTCACTTCCTTATTCCCTGTTTAGGGATATTTCAGTCACTTCCCTATTCCCTGTTTAGGGATATTTCAGTCACTTCCCTATTCCCTGTTTAAGGATATTTTAGTTACTTCTCCATTCCCTGCTTAGGGATATTTCAGTCGCTTCCCCATTCCCTAATTAGGGATATTTTAGTCACCTCTCTATTCCCTGTTTAGGGATATTTCAGTCACTTCCCTATTCCCTGTTTAAGGATATTTTAGTTACTTCTCCATTCCCTGCTTAGGGATATTTCAGTCGCTTCCCCATTCCCTGATTAGGGATATTTTAGTCACCTCTCTATTCCCTGTTTAGGGATATTTCAGTCACTTCCCTATTCCCTGTTTAGGGATATTTCAGTCACTTCCCCATTTCGTGTTAAGGGATATTTCAGTCACTTCCCTATTCTCTGTTTATGGATATTTCAGTTACTTCCCTAGTCCCTGTTTGGGGATATTTCAGTTACTTCCTCATTACTAGCTCAGTCGTTAATTTCCCAAGCCACACTTTAGGTAAATTTTATTAATTCCATCCTTCAACCTTATGCTCGCAGCCTCACCTGTTTAGAAATCCTGCCCCGCTGGCCCGCTTTGATCTTCGCCGCCTCCTGCGCCGGCAGCATTTTCCTCTACTCGGCTGTGCCCTTCTTCTTTGAACTCGCCGCCGATTCAGCCTACCCGGCTCCAGAATCCGTTGTGTGCGGCCTGCTCACCCTCGGGAACAATCTGGTTGCTATGGCATTTCTAGGCTTGGTGGCGGCCGATTTTGGCGCCGATTCCCACGGCCGGATGCTGTGGATCAATTGGACCATGACCGGCGTGTGCTTTGCCGCTCTGCTGGCGTTGTTTTTCGCCCCGGCTGCGCTGCGGAGGGACCTGGCCGATCAACAAACTGAAGATCTTGGTCAAGAGGCTGCCGCTGAGGTTAACGCTGTTGACAGCAACGATGACAGAGATGGACTGCTTGCCAGGGTTCTCTAGTTCCGATTTTCTATGCTGTGTGTCTGGACTTGGTCTTTCATGTCACCAGCTGGGGTTTGATTGCATCGTCTAAGGTTGTTGAAATTTAAACTATTATTGATCAACTGAGGTCAATGGAGGTTAGATTACATCATAAAAGGTCAATTCGGGCTAGATTACGTCATTTGAGGTCAATAGAGGTTCGATTGCGTAATTAAAAGGTCTATTCACGTTACGTAAGATTCGATGAGATCAATAAGGTTAAGATTGCATCATAAAAGGTCAGTTAGGGTCATATCAAATATCATATCAAGTCAACAGAGGTCAATAAAGTTTAGGTTATGTCATAAGAAGTCAATTCGGGTTAGATTATGTCATCTGATGTCAATAGAGGTTAGATTGCGTCATTTAATGGTTAATTCAGGTTAGATGGGGTCACCTGAGGTCAGTAAAGTTTATATTACGTCATAAAAAATCGATTTAGGTTAGATGAGGTCATCTAAGGTCAATTAAGATTATATTGCGTCATAAAAATCGATTTAGGTAAGATGAGGTCATCTGAGGTCATAAGCGTTTAGGTAACGTCTTAAGAATTTTATTCAGTTCAGATCAAGTCATTTCAGATTAAATCGTTTCAGATTGATTTATAGTTTCTGCTTCATGCGAAAGGTGACTTTCATCAGACACAACTAGTTTTGCTACTGGCTATTTATTAGGCAACAAGTTACAGGTTTTCACTAAAAAATAATTCAATTTCTTTAATAATAATAGAAGCTGACTTTACTTTCTAAAGTTTTTGTAAGCTCCAGTTTTTAATTTACTTGGACTGTACCTTCAGCAAGGATTCTCCTGAGACACATAGTAGCGAGACAATTTTTTAAAATCAAAATTAGAAAGTTGCGTGAGGAACAAATTTTTTTTTTCGTACATCTTTTCCATTGTCCACCTTGGGGACAACTTCGCGTGTGCTGGTTGCCTTACGGTTTTTCATCAATTTTTTGTGTAATCAAGACCCGGTAAATGAGAAAATAATCTACAGCTCATATTTACATTTGTAAATATGCTATATGTCTACTTTCAGTAGCTAGTATGTTCTGTTTTTTTTGTAGGAAAATTTTATATTTGCGTTATTTAGGAAGGTCTTAGGTTCGAGCTCCAAATCAAGAGGACATTTTTTACTATCAGTGTGAGTTGTGAAAATTTTCGGTTGGAATTTTAATGACATATCAGAGGTTCCAATAAATTCCAGTAGTCGGTTATTTTAATGATTTGAATGCCAAAAATATTCTAGATTTGTGCATACTTTATTTTCTATGTTGTGCTATTGATTTTTTACGGAATCTGATCAATAAAATTTAAGATATTCTGATGTTTTTTCATCTGCATTGAATTTAGGTAAAAAATGAAAAGTGTACTAATTCTTATTGTTTATCTTCGTTTTTGATAACTTTAACAAAAACGAGAAAGGCAGCAAGAAAGTTTCGCTGTGGACTTTTCCACAGCGAAAAGCTCTTAGGCATATAAATTGAAAAATTCAGATTGAAGGCATGAGACCTATAATAAAGACTTAGACAGAGACAGGAGAGTGTGAGACTGAGACAGGAGGGTGTGAGAAAGAGACAGGAGGGTATGAGACTGAGACAAGAGGGTGTGAGAAAGAGACAGGAGGGTATGAGACTGAGACAGGAGGGTATCAGACAGAGACAGGAGGGTATCAGACAGAGACAGGAGGGTATGAGACTGAGACAGGAGGGAGACAGAGACAGGAGGTTATGAGACGGAGATAGGAGGGTATGAGACAGAGACAAGAGGGTGTGAGACAGAGATAGGAGGGTATGAGACAGAGATAGGAGGGTATGAGACTGAGACTGAGACAGAGATAGGAGGGGTATGAGACTGAGACAGGAGGGTTTGAGACTCGAGAGACTGCAGGAATTTCTGAGCTTGCGAGAACAGTCATAAATGCAAGCGTTGAAAGCCAGACGCAGAGGCAGATTAGCCAGTGTAAACAAAACAGCCACGGAGCAGCTGAACAGACAGACAGCCGGCCAGCAGCTAAGACCGGTCAAACAGTCCACTGTCCGAAAATTCGATTCGGCAAACAGCGCGCGCATTCAAGCATTGTCCTCGAGCTTCCGGATTCCTCAGCGGAAACTCAACGCCCGTCACCCACTTTCTGGTCACTTTTCGGGGCTTTGGAAGTTTAAAAGAAATTCGGCACTAAAACAGGCAGGGAGGGGGATTATTAATGTTTGCCCCGATTCTTAGCTCGCGCGAGTTCAAATTAATCCGCAATCGGTCCGTCTGTCTTTGGGGTCTCGTCTCGGTCTCCGATCGAATTTCGGATTTCCTCTCTCTAGGCTTCGATCGCGTTTTTTTCCTAGCTAGGCGCACAACAAGACCCGAAGCTAATGCATGCTAAAATTTCAGCAGCTATTAGTTTTGGTAGGCTGGCTAATTCCTCCTTGGTTGTTTTAGCGAATTAAGTTCACATGTTTTCAATGCGTCATTGCGAGAATATTCTTGAAAATAAAAAAATGGCAACGAAGTCTTTCAAGCGTATCGAGGAAAATCCGCTGGGTTTTCTGGCTTGCTTGGAAAATTGCAGGTGTAGCCTTGGATGGGAAGGAAGTGGGATAAGAGATTACGCGCAGTGTGACGGTGTCTTCTTGTTTACCGCCGGGCAGGACTTCCAGTTGGGTTGGTGGTTGGTTGGCTAGTGGGCTGTTTGAAGAAAATAATTAGCTATTTCCTTGATTAATCTGTGCACGAGGGGAAAGACTGTAATTATCATCGAGAAAGTCCGGAAGGCGGCATTGCTTTTTTGCTCTTCCCGTGAGAAAATAGCGTTTTTGTTAAATCGGATATCAAACGGGCAGTCAAGCGGGCAAACACACGATTTCGGGCCTTAAAATAGCTGAAGTGTGTGGACATTGGCAGAGTAGTTCAGCTTCACAAGAGCTGATAAAACATTAAATGATAAAACAGCAAAGCAAACGCGTAAAGCAGACAACATGAGGTGTTCGATTCCAGGCAAAAAATCCTCTCTATAGACGTTGCAGGTTAGTCCAAGGACCATTCTGTCCTAGTCTACTAAATCTTCTTTACTGGAAGCCACTCTACTATGTTCACCTTAATACTCGTATATACACATCTTGCCCCTGCTAAAAAACTAAAAGCTAAATCTTTTTAGCTTTGCAGGCACTTTGAAGCTTAAAGCGACATCTTTCCACAACCATCGACACACAGGCAAAGACACACACAGGCCGGCACCCAGTCACGCACTCACATAGGGCGTACAAGCGGCGGTTCCAGGAATGTACATTATATGCCTTGGAGGGTTGCCCTTATGGGCGTAAATTACACAACTGGCCCATAGCCCAACCAATTTGTGCTCAAGGCCCCAAATTAATGTGACCTGCACACGAAACTGCGCAGGGAAAATAGTCAACCTACAACGTGGGGTCGAACCTGGACCAGTGGCACACAAGGCAGACGCGCTAGACCGCCGAGCCACTCGCCCCCTCTTGCCCCTGCTTATCTGCCACTAACCACCTCTCGCCCGCCACCCACCTCACGCCTCCCATGTATCGGCCGTCCCCCACCTTACGCCTCTAATGGCCGCCACCCACCTCACGCCTCCTCTTTACCCACAGGTCACCTGCTTAACGCCTGCTTATCACAGCCGCTTTCCATCGCTCGCCACCAGTCACACCTGCCTTACCACCTTACTATTGATAAAGAAAATATGGCTACCTTTAACAACCAATTAACCTACTTTAATTTGGCTTGCCTAAACACTGCTATCTTGTGTAGACATGAAAGCCAAAAGCTAACTCAATATTTCTAGTTTTGTGCGCTCGAGAAAGGCACAAAAACGTACAATTTATGAACTAAAAATCCGACCTAATCTGCCCAATGCAAACTGATACCACGCTAGCTCTATTCATTTTGCAATAACTCTTTTGTACTCAGTATCACATTACATTAGTTAGCACATGGATGATCACCTATGAATATATTCGCAGCGCTGAGTATAGCTTAAAGCTAAAATATAGCTACATGCATGCATCGCGAAGTCAAACAGAAAATGTCCGATGCAGTGCGATGCAGCAAATAGTTTTTTTTCGCACAGTTTCTGTTACTAAGGCTGTTTTCTTGATAATTGACTAACACATTTTTGATTAGTATCAACTACTCGTAGACTATTATGACAAAATGAATTTAAATATTGTATCATCTGCGAAGTACCCTTGCTATAGAATAGCATCTGCTGGCATTGGCTCAACTCAATGTAAATACATTTGCATGCTACACGGAAACTCACTTGTCAAACGGAATTGCTATCCCACATAGGAATTTTTTAAGGTCCCTACGGTAATAGCTAGATTTTTTTCAATCTAAATAAACAATTGAATCAACTCAAGTACAATTTTTAAGTACTGTTTGAAACAATTCTGTTTAATCTATCAACCCGAGCATTACTCAAGCTACAGCACATCCGCTAAAGTACGTGGATAATAAAACTAAGCAATTGGTTCACTCTTCCACGGTGTTTTGAGGATGTCCGCAACAACTTTACCAGTCTATGAACTCTTTCTACGAACAAGCGGTCGATGAACAAATCATACGCATAAATCCGCCACGCATCTGCATGGTTCTCTAATGCTCGAGAACTGGCTGAAGTGCCAGATTTAGACTTGCACAGCCTACGCTTAGCAAATTTCATCAATTAAATCGATTTATAAGGGCTCCAAGTTGGGAGACTGGCGATACACTGCATAGTGTCGCTACCGGGAGAAACTGGGAAATTAAGTTTTAATTAATCCTTGTTCTATTTGTAGCCATTGCTTTACTTGATCTAACTTAACTAACTAACTAACTAACTAACTAACTAACTAACTAACTAACTAACTAACTAACTAACTAACTAACTAACTAACTAACTAACTAACTAACTAACTAACTAACTAACTAACTAACTAACTAACTAACTAACTAACTAACTAACTAACTAACTAACTAACTAACTAACTAACTAACTAGCTACCTCACTCACTCGAAAATAACTATCTACTACTCAATGCTTATTTTTCTTGCGTCAAGGATGGCTTGAAGGCAATTAAAAGTTTTCTAATAGAATTTGGCTTCCCGCCAAAGACTGAAGGGTCTATGAGAAAGGTGCGGTCAGGTTTTTTTATAATTGACAGGTGTCTGAGACGGCCATTCAATAAAGTTTGAGTACCAATTTCCTGTTTAATCTTCAATATCCCATAAGCTTCAAGGCGATGCGGTAACTATATTTAGGTCAGTTAAAGTTTGATTGCCACGTACAATATATGGAATCAATGGTCTATGTGATCATGTGTTTATTTGTTGTCTATTTATCCTTTTACAGTTTGTAAGCAGTCTTTTCTAAACGAACGTTTGGAATATTTTCATAAAATATAACCAGACTAACAGTAATTTTTTAGAATTATTTGACTGACTTATCTTACAGCAGTGCACTTTATAACATGCATTATAAAATACATGCTTGTTACTCAGATCGCTGAACTCGTTGCACTCAAGAAATTCATTAATCATCAGGAGGAAAGAGCCAGCTTGTGTTGCGTATGCATCAGGCACTTGTAGCGGTTCGGCAGATTCCCAAATTTATCAAAGGTGTTTTAGGATAACTTTATCATCGTAAATTTACATTACACATGGAATTAGCACCATCATCGGAGCTCTAATGGCGGAGTGGAAGCGAAAGGTAGGATATCTATCTATCTATCTATCTATCTATCTATCTATCTATCTATCTATCTATCTATCTATCTATCTATCTATCTATCTATCTATCTATCTATCTATCTATCTATCTATCTGTGGTAGTTGTTTTAGGAGTTGTAGCCTAGGGGCTAGGGCGCCTGCCCTAAGACCGGAAGGTCGTGGGTTCGAGTCCCGGCCCAAGGAAACAATTTGTGCCCTTGAGCAAGGCACTTAATCCCTCATTGCTTCAGTCCATCCAGCTGAGATCGGGTACCAGTTTGAGCTGGGTAAATTTAGTGTGGGTGTTGCGGCCCCTCCAGCCCGTTAGGACTGAGCAGCTGTACACAGCCCTCGGATGCGCCGCGCAACTAGCTGCGGCTGTGCCTTGGGCTGTACATCTAGTCGCAAGGTCAGGCGTCTAAATTTTTTATTATTTTTTTATTATCTATCTATCTATCTATCTATCTATCTATCTATCTATCTATCTATCTATCTATCTATCTATCTATCTATCTATCTATCTATCTATCTATCTATCTATCTATCTATCTTCTTCCAAGTCAGCTGAAATGCTAGTTTTGCTTTGGGTCCATCCTCAATGCTTTCCCGTCGCAGAGAAAACTTCGTGCAGCCCAATGAGAGAGCTGGATGAGGCAGGATGGGAGACGCAGGGAATGGTTGCTCGAGTTTAAAGTTCCGAGGCGCTGTAGGGGAGGGGGATTCGGCGCAATGGGAAGTCGGTTATAAGTGACCGAGCCAGCTGCCGCCAGAGAGGCTTTCCACTCGCGACCCCGGCACCGCCTTGCTTAACCGTCGATCTGTTCTGTTCTTCTTGGAAGAAGCGGTGTTTAATTTTGTTTTCAAAGACAATTTATTAAACTGTTTGCTAAATAATATAAAAATGGTGAGTATTTTATTGTGTTAAGTTGTAAGTTGTTTAGATCTAAATTTGTAATGCGATAAAAATGTTGATTTCTTTTTTAATTAAACGAATCAGAATAAATCAATATGATTGATTAAAAGCACAGCGTTGATCTAATAAAAAACATTTTCTTAGAAAAATCACGATTCTAGGATTTGATTCTTGACAGAAAGTATTTGGCTAGATTTTTCTGCTGGAAAAAGCAGATCTTCTGTGAGTACTTCCGATACAGATGTAGACAGTCCAATTCTCAAGAGCGGGCACTTAGATGTCTAATACTCAAAACGTGATTCAATCAGATATCTAGATACCGGACCTTGAGATGATGTGCCGCAAGGATGACTGGCCACTTTAGCTGATTCGCAGAAATCTCAAGAGGAAAATTGCCAAAATTGACTCAAGCTTTATTTGAATTTCCTGGCTGCATTTCTTGCTATAGAGCTTCACAGATCTTTCCCGATGAAGAGATGGGTACCGTTCGCATATAAATCAATTAACAGCATTGCACCTTTGTCAAGCACCTCCTTAACAGATAAGAATAAGAATTATAATAATTAATTTCATTTCCACAGATTCGAAGTCACGAAGTCACTTTGCTAGCCTTGGCTCTGGCCATCCTGTGCGCCGCCACCTGCGTCTCCTCTGCTCCGCATAGCGGCCCCGACGATGCTGATGATGACACCTTTGATAAGCGTGCGTACGGAGCCGTGCCGTGGGGCAAGCGTGCGTACGGAGCCGTGCCGTGGGGCAAGCGTGCGTACGGAGCTGTGCCGTGGGGCAAGCGTGCGTACGGAGCTGTGCCGTGGGGCAAGCGTGCGTACGGAGCTGTGCCGTGGGGCAAGCGTGCGTACGGAGCCGTGCCGTGGGGCAAGCGTGCGTACGGAGCTGTGCCGTGGGGCAAGCGTGCGTACGGAGCCGTGCCGTGGGGCCGATAAACAACAACTAACAGACTGTTAAATTAAGCAAACAGCCCTCAGGCCTTACGCCAGAGACTGAGCTACTATCATCCCACTCTCCAGTAGTTGTGCGAACTTTGAATGCTCAGCAAATAAATATATAATGATATAAACAATTTCAATGAATTCGATTCTATCTGCAGTTCTAAATTAGGACACAGTCAGGACAAGCAACCGACTATTTATTTAGAATAGCAGCATAATTAGGCTGTTTAGCAAAACAACACGATTTAACACGTTTGTAGTGTTTTTTTGTTTTATTACATGCAAATTAAGTATTGGTGAATAGATAACCACATAAATTAGAATGAACTTTCTAATAAAAGTTGTGGCTACCACTTGTAGCTTCAATGAAGGACAACTTGCTCAATCGATGTTGGTTCATCATTGCGCTCGGTCCTTGTGCATCAATCAGCCTTTGGGCTGAGGATTAACAGAAATGATTTTGTTCTGTACATCAATTTAATATGATGCATATAATATGATGAATCATACAGTTTTTATAATCTATCTTGCGGACAACAAAAACTGGACAGAGAACAAAAAAGCGACTTAAGTACGCAGAAGGAATACATTAATGAAGTAGTTCGCTTTCATTTAGGTAGAACGATCAGGCCACTTACAATTAAAATCTTTTGAAAAAAATTACATTTTGCCGACTGAGAGAAAGTTATGCCTTGGGGAATTAATAAGGGAGCAGGTTATCGCTTTTGATTCCGATTTTCTGTGTTTTAGTATTTTTTTCAAAGGAATGCTCATGAAAAATAATGTCCCATAGTATTTTGTAGTTTAAAGCTCAAAATTATTAAAAATCAATATAATTTTAAATGATAGTCTCGGTCATTAATAATTAATTAATGCCATTTTGACATCAATAATTTTAAGAAAGTAGCGAGCTAATGGATTTTAATCATGAAAATGAAGCTGGTTGCAGATTTTCCTAACATCAACTGATAAAATATTTCTGTTAAGCTCTCATTTATCGAAGAACGAGCATTTTTTAATGCACTTAAAGTCTAGCTTTTTATTTGTCACCGAAGTACACCATGCAAGAGCGCAAAGTAGCCGTGGCATATGTACAATATTTTACTTCTCTCAATTAAGGAAAGTCCTATCTTCTATCCTATCACCAAAGTACATCACAATTCAAACCCTCCACCTCCAGAGCGGCCACAATTGTGTACAATCTATGGCTTCTCTCACTTAGGAAACTCCTTTCTTTCCGCTCGTCACCAAAGTACATCACAATTCAAACCCTCCACCTCCAGAGCGGCCACAATTGTGTACAATCTATGGCTTCTCTCACTTAGGAAACTCCTTTCTTTCTGCTCGTCACCAAAGTACATCACAATTCAAACCCTCCACCTCCAGAGCGGCCACAATTGTGTACAATCTATGGCTTCTCTCACTTAGGAAACTCCTTTCTTTCCGCTCGTCACCAAAGTACATCACAATTCAAACCCTCCACCTCCAGAGCGGCCACAATTGTGTACAATCTATGGCTTCTCTCACTTAGGAAACTCCTTTCTTTCCGCTCGTCACCAAAGTACATCACAATTCAAACCCTCCACCTCCAGAGCGGCCACAATTGTGTACAATCTATGGCTTCTCTCACTTAGGAAACTCCTTTCTTTCCGCTCGTCACCAAAGTACATCACAATTCAAACCCTCCACCTCCAGAGCGGCCACAATTGTGTACAATCTATGGCTTCTCTCACTTAGGAAACTCCTTTCTTTCCGCTCGTCACCAAAGTACATCACAATTCAAACCCTCCACCTCCAGAGCGGCCACAATTGTGTACAATCTATGGCTTCTCTCACTTAAGGAAACTCCTTTCTTTCCGCTCGTGACCAAAGTACATTACTTTTAACACCCTTAAACCGCCACACTTATTCACAATCTATGGCTCCGATCTCATTTAAGGAAACTTCTGGCTTTCCGCTCGTCACCAAAGTACATAACACTCCAAACCCTCCAGAGCCGCCACAATTATATACAATCTATGGCTTCGCTCACTTAGGAAATTCCTTTCTTTCCACTCGTCGCCAAAGTACGAGCGGACATTACTTTTAACACCCCTAAACCGCCACAATTATGTACAATCTATGGCTTCTCTCACTTAAGGAAGCTAATGTCTTTCCGCTCGTCACCAAAGTACATCACATTTTAAGACCCCTAAGCTGCCCCAGCGGTGTACAATCTCTTGCTTCTCTTATATAAGAAAATTCCTGTTTTGTGTACACCTGCCTTAAAAAGGATTTGGATTTGGATTTCAGTTCTGTAATGTATCCTGTAATATTTTTATGATAGGTAGCTAATATAAACTTTTAGAATTAAGATCCCAAAGTCAGGAAATAAAATTCGGCTTTTTTGGAGCAAGCAGATGCCGTGCGTCAAAATTCTGCGCAAATTCAACACGTGTGAGAAACTGGCCTGCGCGGCCACGAAACAACTCAGCCCTGTCGCTCTCTTTCCATCGGCATTGCTAAAACTCTCTCCTGTTCACCAAGCTATAAGGCATGCGTGCCGCCCCCCCCCCCCACACACACCACTCCTTCTCCAATATGATTAATGATGTGTGCAGCTTCTGAGCGCGTGAAATTCCTTCATCGCATTCCAAGGAAGGAGCTACTTAATATGGAACCATATTTAAACTACTCAAGAACCGTCGACGCTTAAGATGCCTTATTTATTAGATTGATTCTCGGGCTATGCAGCCGTAAGCTCTGCGCTGTATTCAATGCTTTATCTCGTCAGCTCTGGGCCCACTCGCCTCACTTTCTCTGGCAACCCCAATAGAGGGAGAGGGGATGGAAAAGTGGGGAAAGGGGAAATAGCCAGTTGCTCAGCCCATAGGCTTAAGAGTCAAATATCGAAAGGGTCAATTCTTACAGGTTTATTAAAAATCCGGGGTAGCTGTTACGATCGCTAGATTCTGAAAGCTAGTAGCTAAAGTTATAATTCTGTCGGAGGAGTTTTTTAACTACCTGAATGGTGGTTAAAAATTTTTTAGCAACATTGGGCTGTCATATGTAAAGTCTCTCCCATACTATAACAAAATATGACTATTAAGCTAACCTTAAATAACTCAACTAAGTACATGCGAACTTAGAACTTCAACAGGAAGTACAGAAATGAAATAAAATCTATTTTAAGTAATCGATTATTAGCCTTAAGCGAAAATTGCTGAAAATAGTCGAAATATCCTTTCAGAAAATATTTCAATAATCTAGCAGGGCACTTAAAATTGGAATGATTAGCTTAATGGCCAATCTATGTTAGTTAATTAAGGTCTAAAACATGGCCGAAAATAGATTCTGCGCTTTCTTGTTGCATGCAGGATTTTATTATTATTTTTTGAATAGCTAGCTTCAGTTTTATAGCTAATGGACGAGCCACTTGTTTCTGTACAATGGGCAATTAATGACTCCCTTAAAAGTGCAAAGAATCAGCGATATTAAATTAATTCAATTAGTTAAGCAGGCTTATCATATAATAATCATCATAATCATAAAGCGATGCCCGCACTTGTGTACTCTTCAATTCAGCTTAAATGTACAGTTAGTTAGGCTGCTACAATGTACATGTAACAGTCATGTCAGCCTAGTTTTGGTCAATGTGAATGTACATTGTACGGTAAGCATAAAATAAATAGATTATGTTTAGAATGCATCAGTTGAATATTGAACCGACAGACTAACTGAACTTATTCGAGACAATTAAAAGCCTGTATAAAAAAGAAATACACGTATTTGTAACACAGTTACAGTGAGAATTTCTGATAGATCTGGAAAGAACTCGATACCTTTAGAAAATTGCCCAGCTCGAGGCTTGAAGACTGTGTTGAAGACATTCAAAGGCTAAGAATACCCATCTTATGGTATAGGTGTGTACTGTATTAGCAATTAGACTGCAGATGGCAAATATCAATCAAATGCAATAAGTTTGTCTGCATTATAAATTCTGACATTTCCCTGAAATATGGCAGAGCAAAAGAGCACGAACAACATTGCTAGAAAGATCAGATGGGATTAATAAATGCATGAGCGAAGCCTCCACCCTTTGCCTCAGTCAATTACATGACTGCAGGATATTAGATTACAATAGCATTCTGTAGCTATAGCAAGTTGAGTCCAAGCAGACTGTGAGATGGCGCTGTCAAAAGACTTTGAGTGCTAAGCAAAGGCATCAGAAAGGGGAACCTCCTGCTTAACTAGCCACTCTATTTTAAGGATAAGAAGGTGCGCATACAAGCTAAGAAAGTTTTTCATTCCCTAATATTCTATAAGCAAGATATAGGGGGTATAGTTTTTTTATTATCAAATTTGCTCTACGCATCAAGTAGGGATCGAGAGCGAGCTAGTTAAAGAAGGAGGGACTGCTAGCTAACTTCTTGGTTGACGGACCGTGGAAGGCCTTATCTATATAATGCGGCAATGGAAAGTGGCATCTCCAATATATATATGGATTATTTATATTTATCAATATTTGCACAGTACGCATGATATTTACTCGCTTCATCGAGGCTTTGATCAATTAATAGAAGCCAAACGAAGGGGAAAGAGATTGACAAAAAAAGTATTTTCTATTTTTGAATTCCTCCGAGTTAGATTTAACTTGGTGAACCAAACCAATGTACTCGTATCAAGTGCATTTGCTTCAAAAAAATTCTCCCAGAATTAGGGTTCGAACCCATGACCTTCCTGTCACGAGTAGGACCAGATTAACATCCTTGAGTAGCCCCTTATTAACAGGTTTCACAATGTCTACTATCAGTAGTATCATAAGGAACCAAGAAAAATGAAATAATAAAAAAGACAATACCTCGTAATAAGTATTTCTTTATCTTGTCAAAAAAAGAAATTTCGTTTACGGCAGTATTCAGTCTTTTTGCCAAACAATAGGTGGACAGTGAACACACATATATGTATATTTAACAGTCAATTTTCATTTGTTTTTAATTTACAGGTCCTCTTCTCATCAATAATAGCTTGAGTTTCCGGCATATTTTATTTATTAGGCATGGCTTGAAAACCTGAAACAACTTTAAATAAACATAGCGGGCAAAGATTAGGCCATGAAATTAGTTGAAACAGCTGATTCTGCACTTGAATTTTTACTTTAAATAAGAAAGCAACAATTAAAATGGTAAATAATGCCCACAAATCGTCTGAGAATTGAATTGAATTTTCAACTCTTAAATTTAAAATTTTTATCCATCGGGATAATTTATGAATGCTTTGGAAAACGAGGCTTAAGAGAAACTGGCTGAGGGGATAAATAATAATTTATTAATTTATTTATCGAGTTCATGCAACAATCAAATCAATGACAGAACCATCTTCCAATTAAAATATGATCGGTTTTTTTGAAGAAAAAAACAAGCCAAATTTCAGAGGCCGAAAAAATCCGAATCAAAACACGGATGCACTACTAACTATAAGTAGACGGTCAGTGCGTTAAAGAAAAATAATAATAAAAAAATATTAATTATAGAAAAATAAAAAGTCCAGAAAGAACGAGAAGCTACCACTATGGTTAGTAAGAATTAAAGACCCCAAAGATGACAAAAAATAAGAAACTAATGAAATTTCAATGCGTATTTACGTAGTACCTTTAAATGTAGGTTTTAACAGTAAACAAGATCAAATTATAGGAGGGTGAAAACAGAGACAAACAAACGCACAAGGGCATAAGTGAGAACAAAGTAAGTTAAGAGACGCAAAAAATAGCTGAAAACTGCACGTGTGTGTATGTGTGTGTCAATGCGAAACTGTACAATTAGATGGGTCGGGTTCGGGGTCAGGGAAAAAGTACAAACAGAGAGGCCAATTAATCAATCCATCAAAATTACGCATGAAGAAGAACGGTTAGCAACAACATTTTTATTATTATTATATTATAAGTAAAAATAAATAAATTTACAGACACATTACTATTAGAAAGTATTTTTGTCTTTAGGCGACATGTTTTCCCCTTATAACTAGTCTAGCGCTTGACAAAAATAGCTTTCCACACTATTTACATAAGTAGTAAAGTATGATTTAATTAATTAATGCACAAAAAACTGTAGATTGTTGTTTTATTTAGAGTTAGGGCAGCGGCGCAACAAATTAACTGCGGCGAAACGCATCACGTGACAAAAATGATGAGGCAAACTTAAAATTGTGTCTCCCATATATTTTTTTCTTACGTCCTATTAACGGAACTGGCCAATGAGAAGCCGTCAGTTCTGCGACGCTTCACCGTGATCGGTGTCACCTTGGGCGAGTTGTAGGAAGCTGTCGATCCAGAGTCTGGTGTGGCTACAGCTGCCGCGGCCGAGGCGGAAGCCGATGATGATGAAGCTCGTTTTGTTGATCGCTCGATGCTGGCGCTTGTAGAAGCTGTCGGCGTTGCGCTGCTAGCTGCTGTTGCTGCTGGAGTGCCGGCAGATTGTTTCTCCTGTTGCTGCTGCTGCTGCTGGGGCTCATCTTGCGTATAAAACAGAATGTAAGCCTGAGAGGCCAGCACTTCTTCTAGGCTGCTGGGCTGAACAAATGCGTCGTTGCAGTGCAGCCAGGAGTCTGCGGGTGTGGCGAGTTGCCGTGGGGACTTTCTGGCATTGATCTAGATGCTCATGGGCGATTCTCAGGGACTGTTTACATTAGGGGCGATTCTCAAGGACTGTTTAGGGAGCGATTCTCAAGGACTGTTAAGGAGGAGGATTCTCAAGGACTGTTTAGGGAGCGATTCTCAGGGACTGTTTAGGGAGCGATTCTCAGGGACTGTTCAGAAGGAGGATTCTCAAGGACTGTTTAGGGAGCGATTCTCAGGGACTGTTCAGGAGGAGGATTCTCAAGGACTGTTAAGGAGGAGGATTCTCAAGGACTGTTTAGGGAGCGATTCTCAGGGACTGTTTGGGGGCGATTCTCAAGGACTGTTTAGGGAGCGATTCTCAGGGACTGTTTGGGGGCGATTCTCAAGGACTGTTTAAGGGGCGATTCTCAGGGACTGTTTGGGGGCGATTCTCAAGGACTGTTTAGGGAGCGATTCTCAGGGACTGTTCAGGAGGAGGATTCTCAAGGACTGTTAAGGAGGAGGATTCTCAAGGACTGTTAAGGAGGAGGATTCTCAAGGACTGTTTAGGGAGCGATTCTCAGGGACTGTTTGGGGGCGATTCTCAAGGACTGTTTAGGGAGCGATTCTCAGGGACTGTTTGGGGGCGATTCTCAAGGACTGTTTAGGGAGCGATTCTCAGGGACTGTTTGGGGGTGATTCTCAGTGACTGTTTGGGGGCGATTCTCAAGGACTGTTTAGGGAGCGATTCTCAGGGACTGTTTAGGGAGCGATTCTCAGGGACTGTTTGGGGGCGATTCTCAAGGACTGTTTAGGGAGCGATTCTCAGGGACTGTTCAGGAGGAGGATTCTCAAGGACTGTTAAGGAGGAGGATTCTCAAAGACTGTTTAGGGAGCGATTCTCAGGGACTGTTTGGGGGCGATTCTCAAGGACTGTTTAGGGAGCGATTCTCAGGGACTGTTTAGGGAGCGATTCTCAGGGACTGTTTGGGGGCGATTCTCAAGGACTGTTTAGGGAGCGATTCTCAGGGACTGTTCAGGAGGAGGATTCTCAAGGACTGTTAAGGAGGAGGATTCTCAAAGACTGTTTAGGGAGCGATTCTCAGGGACTGTTTGGGGGCGATTCTCAAGGACTGTTTAGGGAGCGATTCTCAAGGACTGTTAAGGAGGAGGATTCTCAAAGACTGTTTAGGGAGCGATTCTCAGGGACTGTTTGGGGGCGATTCTCAAGGACTGTTTAGGGAGCGATTCTCAGGGACTGTTTAGGGAGCGATTCTCAGGGACTGTTTGGGGGCGATTCTCAAGGACTGTTTAGGGAGCGATTCTCAGGGACTGTTAAGGAGGAGGATTCTCAAGGACTGTTTAGGGAGCGATTCTCAGGGACTGTTTAGGGGGCGATTCTCAGGGACTGTTTAGGGGGCAATTCTCAGGGACTGTTTAGGGGGCGATTCGCAGGGACTGTTTAAGGGGCGATTCTCAGGGACTGTTTAGATTAGGGGGCGACTCTCAAGGACTGTTTAGATTAGGGGGCGACTCTCAAGGACTGTTTAGATTAGGGGGCGACTCTCAAGGACTGTTTAGATTAGGGGGCGACTCTCAAGGACTGTTTAGATTAGGGGCGATTCTCAAGGAATGTTTAGGGGGGCGATTCTCAAGGACTGTTTAGGGGGCGATTCTCAGGGACTGTTTAGGGGGGCGATTCTCAAGGACTGTTTAGGGGGCGATTCGCAGGGACTGTTTAGATTAGGGGGCGACTCTCAAGGACTGTTTAGATTAGGGGGCGACTCTCAAGGACTGTTTAGATTAGGGGGCGACTCTCAAGGACTGTTTAGATTAGGGGGCGACTCTCAAGGACTGTTTAGATTAGGGGGCGACTCTCAAGGACTGTTTAGATAAGGGGGCGACTCTCAAGGACTGTTTAGATTAGGGGCGATTCTCAGGGACTGTTTAGATTAGGGGCGATTCTCAGGGACTGTTTAGGGGGCGATTCTCAAAGACTGTTTAGGGGGGCGATTCTCAAGGACTGCTTAGGGTGGCACCGTTTAAGTCGCCAACTTACCAGTAGCCCTATTGAAGCAGAAGGAGGTGTAGTGACCAGATTGGAAGCCTCTGCCATGGTGCACAACCACTCCAGTCAGATGATAGTTATAGTTGCCAGGCGTGGATGATGAGTCAATCGAGCCACCAGAGTCGGCATCTGGCAGCAGACAGGACACGTCCAACTGGCTGGTGAAGCACACCCTAGCGCAGATTTTCTCCCTAGCTCGGCCAATCCAACGGAACCGTTTCAGATGCAGCCGAAGCACTCGGGGCAGGCGTTTTATACGAAGCTGTTGACGCGCTTTCGAGTATTGCGGCACGCGTTTAGCTCGTTGAGATACTGGCGAACGATTGCAAGTCTCGCATAGGTAGCTGCGATCTTCAATTTCTGTCTCCCTGGCGAACAGTCTCAACAGGTCGGCGAGCTGGCACTCCGTCTGCTCGCCAGTGTGACAGCTCTCCGGAAATGCCAACGATATGTCCATGAAGATGTCCTCAGTCTGCGAGCAACGGCCGCATTGCAGACAGCGTACAGTTGACAAATAAGAGCCTTGGAATGTCCTAGACACGATGTCCTGCGCCTGGCTTAGCTCCTTCTGCAATCTATCCAACAATTCGCATAGAAATTCCTGAGCATCCTGCTGCTTATAGCCGCGAAAGAATGGCACCTGACGCCATACGCAGGTGAGCAGGCCCTGGGGTGAGACTACGGCCCTACGGCCTGACCAAAGCACCCGGAATAGGGCGTGGAGCTCCTCAGACAGGGTGCCAGTTGGCCCGTCTTCAGCCGCGTAAGCAATAGCCTCGGAATTGCGGACGCTATTAGCCTGGTGGCTGCCGCCGCTAAGACCGCCGCTGCCGCTTGTTGCCGCTGTTTGCTGACCCGTCTTCTGCTTCTGCTGCTGCTGCTGCTGTTGCTGCTTTTCTACAGATTCCAAGCACTCGATGGAGGTGAGACGTCTCAAAGACTTTCTAGCATTGCTGCTACTGCTGCTGCTAGCAAGCTTGGCTGAGCAAACCAGATGAGCGGGACAAGAAGGCGATTTGCACAATGATTTACCGCCAGCACTACTGCTAGCGCCATTGCTCAATGCTAGATGATCGATAAAATAATTAGCTAATGAGTCGGTGTGGCTCAGAATCTGCACCACCGAATTGATGTAGCAGGTGTTGCCCAGATTCCTTAATCCGGTAGTGCCTGGTAAAATGATGATAGCCGATTTGCCATTCCCAGTTGCATTAGCACCAGTTGCCGACTTCCTGCTAGAAGAAGAATCTCTTGTCCGACTGCGACTAACACTAGTTGAAGCCGAACAACTGGGCGTTGAAGACGACGCACTGACAGTTGTTGAAGAAGGACTCGGCTTCACAACGGCAAGGCTGGCTGGACGGCGGCTAAGCATGGCGGTGTGCCACAGTCTGAGCGACCAAGACAATAGCGAGCGTCTGTGCAATGTTAGCGCAGTGTAGGCTAAATCTGCTTGCATCAGATTCTGCGCTTTCCTGTGCGGGTAAACGGCGGGAGTAACTATGACTGTAGATTGGTATTGTAAATGACTCGTCATCTAAGAAGCCATCATTATTTAAAAATAGCAAAAAATTAACACTAAAAACTCTAGTAACAAGTAGAAATAATAGGATATTAAATAGACGTTAACTCACTGTCTCGGATTGGCCACCTGCGATCTGAGCAGACGGGAGCGCAGAGTGGAATTAGTTAGGATGGACAGATTTTGAGCCGCTACAGCGTCCAATGCCATGCGCAGGATTTTTATGTCTCCGGCAGCGTTGTCGTTGAGAATGTAGTCGTCGCATACGTAGCTGAAGTGCCGGTTGATTTCATGGTATATAGAGTGCAATCAATAAAATCTTGACTGAGGGAATGAGACAGATAATCTAAGATCTAGAGGGGACGTAGGTGGTTTAGGGTAGATAGTAGATCCTGGGTATATAGGAAGATCCAGGTTAGATAGGAATAGAAGATACAGGGTAGATAAGAGATCCAGGGTAGATAGGAGATGCAGGGTAGATGGGAGATCCAGGGTAGATAGGAGATCCAGGGTAGATAATAGGCCCAGGGTAGGCAGAAGATACAGAGTACATTAGAGAAGAGATCCAGGGTAGATGGGAGATTCAGGGTAGATAAGAGATCCAGGGTAGATGGGAGATCCAGGGTAGATAATAGACCCAGGGTAGGCAGAAGATACAGGGTACATTAGAGAAGAGATCCAGGGTAGATAAGAGATCCAGGGTAGATGGGAGATTCAGGGTAGATAAGAGATCCAGGGTAGATGGGAGATTCAGGGTAGATAGGGGATTTGGGTTAGATAGGAAATGCAAGTGAGATATTAGACCCAAGTAAGCTTGTAGATCAAAAACAGAAAATCTACTACTGCTCAGTAAGACAAAAATCAACTCACCAAAAGACGAATTTCTCATTAATTTCAATACACAACGGATGCTTAGTTTCGCGATGATGCTTCAACGCGTGCTCCTCGTTGTAGCGGCCGCAGGCGATGTTAGGACAGTGCAAACAGGCCCAGACAGACTCCGTGGTTGAACAAACCGAACAGTTCCATCGTTCAGGCTGAAGCAGACCCAAATCTACGCAGCCCTTGATGCGGGTAACGTGCTTACAATTGTCTACCATGTAATCGTTTGCTGGAAATTTTATTTAAAAATTAAATGAAATTAAAATATTTAACTGCCTACTTATAAGTAGCAATATATGAAAGTTGAACAACAGTTCCTAAATTTTCTTCATTATTTTTTAAATTATTTATAAACATTTACTTGCAAATAAATTAAATAACAATCGAATGGAAGATTATTACTGAAATATTTATTACAAATGCTATTGGTTAGAAAGCCTTAGAACCAAAATTATAAAGCCTATCACTGCCACACACCATCGATAAGGCATTCTGAAATAGCCTCCAGCAACTTGGAAATTTCATCAATAAGTTTTGAATTTACACAAAAAACCTAATTTACAAGTCAGATTTCGACGAGAACAAAACTAGCAAACTAATCAGTCTAATTGACAGCTTAAAACAGCAACAGCTGATGCCCAGAACTGGTCTCCATCGCTCCCGACAACGCCACCATAACTCGACGAAAAATTCGAACGCAACTCAATCAAACTAGGCGAGACAGTAAAAGAAGCGTTACAACTAGAAGCAGCCGGCGATAAGTGAACAATTCTAGGACAGATAGTGTACAATCGATGCCAGACAAGCGACGGCTCAATCGAATAAATGCAGCGAACAGACTCCAGAGCAGCTAGGCGCAGTTCGTCGGGCAATTTATTAGATAGAAAAGGAGCCAAGCCGGAAGAAACTAACAAGTCTAAACATGTTTAGTTGAAGGCGCGATCTAAAAGTGCAAGAAGAAAGTACTTTTAATTTCTTTGTACTTGATAATCGTGTATTAAAAAAACAGATTTTCACCAACCTAACAGCAAGCGGGCCGAGACTGCGGAGTATGCTACGAAGTTGTCGAAACTCTTGACAGCGTCGACAGACTGCGGGCAGCCATGAAGGCGCGCGGGCCAACGCGGCTGGTAGCAGTCGACGACAAACTGGCCCGATAACATCGTCAGCCACTCTAGACCGTACAAATTCGCCAGAAAGCGTGGCCACAGCTAATATAGTATTAACAGCCTCTAAGGATACTGAGCTATTGCTATCAGTTAGTCGATTGATAGTGGCCGGCCACAATTTGTGCACAGTAGGCAACAGACGCTCCTGTGACGGTCCGTCATCATAAGACATAGCATAGGCTGCATAGGTTAGACCCGATAAAGCGCTTCGACGTACACTGGGATCGTCGTCAAAGTGAGTCAGGTGTATTAGTCTATCAATGACCTGTTGGCATAGACGGGCGTGCAACGGAGGCGGCGGTTTGGGCTGGCGAGGATCGTCATGATCTGGGTGATTTTGATCATTATTATCGGTCGATGCCGACGAAGTATAGCCGCGTCGACGACGATAAACATCAAGCAGTTCTTTAGTCACCTCGGCTGCTGCCGAATTCGACGTCAATTCATCGTCTAACTTAGCTGGCATAGTCAAAGCATTATCCAGCAGATGTCGTTCCGTATCTATGTTTAACAGGCGGCACAACGATCGCAATAGGAATGCCAGCAATGGTACTAGCATTCGATGCAGTCGTTCGTAGTGTCGATCAACGCGATCACACAATCGACTAACCAGCGGTTCAAGTGCCGGCAAAACATCAGCATTGCAATGCGCCAGAGTGCTATGCAATACAGCGAATGGTTCGGGCGTAGGCGGGCCCAATAGTTTTACTAAACACTGATTAAATACGTAATCTGCATCGGCGCCAATTAAACCGCCAATATCTTTGTTATTAGTAGAGTCAGCCAGCTGGGAAAGGCATCGCAAGGCGGCAGATCTAACTATGGTCAGCGGATGAGAACAAGCGGCTAGACAATGATAGAGACAGTGCATCGTAAGCGTCTCATCTTCGGTAAAGTGTCTACTTAACCGACTAATCAGACGAAGAGCCAGTCGACGAGCCGCAGCTGAATCGCGTCTATCTCGAGCCGTGGCGGCCGTTGCAGTGGAAGAAGTTTCAGACTGCAAGGTAGCAACTGCGAACGACATGGCCGATGGGAAATTATCCGATTCATTGTTATCTAATACAGACAGTGCACAATCTAATAGACGCTTTTTTGTAGCTTCAATTCGAAATGAACGGCCGGCGATGACAGCTAGAAGCGCTAGATAGCCAAGACGCAAGCGACGCTCGTGATTGGAGTTAGTCGAACAGGATGTGAAGAAATCCAAGGCGGCATCAGCCAGTAGGTCACCGGCATCAGCATCGGCATCGCCGGCAAGACGCGTCAAAACTAAACGGACAGCTTCGGCCACATCAACATCAACACCTTCGTCAGCTTCCGCATCATCATCCACTAGAGCGTCGGCATCTTCAACTAAGGACAGACGTGAGGAGTCGCAAGCAAGACAAGAGGCAAGGCCGCGGATTAGGCACTCTCTATGACGAATAGAACGAAGACAGAGACGACCGCTGCTAGGCTGAACATTGCAACTACCGGCTAGTCCGTTCAGACAGGCCAGCAATTCGTCACGGTTGCCATGACAACCGGAAGCCAAACGATCAAGACATTCGCAGAGATCAAGCGCTGCCTGATCGATTCTACCTTTTGCCTCTGTGTCATTGTTATTCTTAAGAAATTCCAACGCCAGAGAGCTAACCCGAGGCTGCTGATCGGCGCACAATCGCAACAGCCGATTAATCAACCGAGGCCGCATCACGTCGGCAGCTTCAATTGACGTCAGCGTCGGCAACAATTGTCGAAGGAGTCCACCGCATAGGCGACAAATTTCAAATCGGACGCGCCAGTTAGCCTCACTGTCGGGTCTAATAGCGCCTTCTAACCAAGCGTCAACTTTTTTAGCGGTGGCAACAACGATAGTCTCGTTGCAAGACATGCCCAAAATTAGAACCCGTCGCAGCACTTTAATAATGGCGCAACGCGATCGAGTGTTTAGCCTAATATTGCCAGCTAGCACGCCGCCTAGTCTACTGACTAGTCCCGGCAATAAGGGTCGCAGAAATTCCGACACAGCTTTTTTGCCTGAAGTCAAGGCGTCGTCTTTATCCGACAAAGCATCAATATCAAAGAAGCCAACGCTGCTCTTATCTTCTTCGTCATGTAACCGGTAGTAGTCAAGTTGGCCAACATCGCACAGTTGCAATCTAAGAAGGCTATTTAAACAATTGGCACCGGCGCAACGATCATCGGCATCGCCAGGATCAACGGCTACGCCGGACTCTAATGCAAACGTGACTAAATGGGCGAATAGTGGCAACTGTTCGCCAGACAGTAGAGCCGGCAAATCGGACAGTGGACAAAGATTAACGGCGCTAGCTATTGCTAACAAGGCTGGTCGACGTAGATTTTCGTCCGCTTTTATAGCATCTTGACGGTGCTGAATCAGTGCGGACAATTCTCCAAGCACTAGCAATAGTTGAGACACTGGCGGCGGAGGTCTTTTCTGGTTCTCAACTGGCAACGGAGGCAGTTGACGGCTTAACAAGCTAGCCAGAGTTGTCAACAATTCGGCAAGCTCTGTAGAATTCAATTTATCGGAGGCCTGTCGAATGCAGCGTAGCAATGGTATCAAGACTAAATCTAAATAAGTGCTACATTGCTCTTGGGTTAGTTGATCAACAACTATTAAACGTAGTTGACGAAGATTTTCAAGACTGTCAGGCGTGGCAATGACTTTGCGACAGGCATCCCGAAGCTTAACAAATATTTCTGATGAGGAATGGCTGCTGCTGGCAGCAGTGGCAATGCCAGATGGCTTTGCCAATGTACTTTTTGTAGACTGAGCAAGCTGGAACAGAGCAAAGTTGGAATACCATGTAATTTACTTGGCTCTTAGGCCTGATTTAGCATAATTAGCAACAGAAATCTATTAAAAAATCATATATAGTTAAAATACTTACTTATAATATCAAAAAATCAACTACAGAATAGGCTTTACTGAGAACTATGTGAGTAAATAGTAATAGCTATATTTAGGCAATAGTAAAATTAATAAGTAGATATCTTAATGTGTTGAATTTTTTTCAGTATAATAATAGTTAGGAATAGTATTAACAAAGAATGACAGGTCAATAAAATTATTTAATCAATTGAAATAAGTGTTAATCACTTACTTCTTAGCTAAAAGCTAAATCTGAAGGAGGGCTATAGGTACTTTGACACTTAAAGCAACATTGTCCCACAACCATCAATGGGGCATGACTATCCTTGCACTGACTTCCAAAGCATATTAAGTTATACTAAATATTATAGACAGGCATAGACACATATATACACCAGCACCTAGTCATATTCACATCTAAGTATACCAGTGGTGGTTCCAGAAATGCAGGGTTGCCTGGATGGGCATAAATTGCACAACTGGCCTAAGGCTAAACCAATTTGTGTATAAGGCCCAAAATTAATGTGAGCCTGCACACAAAACTGCACTAGGGAAAATAGACAAACTACAATGCAGGGGCAAACCTACACTAGTAGCTAGTCAGCTAATATAACTTAGTTTAAACAAAATTTGCAACTTGCTTGGGGCAAAAGTTTGAAGGACAAAAAAGGTCCTGCAAACCACTTCTTGCCTATAAGGCTATATATTGCCTGCTTGCTATGTTTTTTTTACTAATCATTTCCAAATTTTATATTTACACTACCCATCTTATACCTTACCCCCCTCCATTTTGCAATTTACCTTGGTCAGCCACTAAATTAGTCAACCAGATTGGCCAACTTGGCCAACTATTACAAATGTATATATAAAAAGGAACTATACAAAAATATATAATTTTTGTAATAAGAAAAATGTTTTTTAAAGATAAGATCTTTATTAACACATAGGTAACTTAACTTATGTATTTATTTTTTAAAAAAATGCTTGTTACTAAAATAATAATATTCTGTGTTATTTCATATTTCATATATTATATAATATTACTATTAACATTGTGGACTTTCAAACAAAAAGTAAAGTAATCTTTATTTTATTTGACCTCTCAATGCATTAATTATTATTGCATAAATCTATTAAAAGGTATTATTTAAATTTATTTTCACTTAGTTAAAAATCTAAATGTATAGTCCCATAAAGAAAAAATTAAATATATCAAATTATATTTAATACTTTCCAGTGCTATTATTAGTAAAAATACATATATTGAAATATATATTGAAATGAATTGAATTGAATGTATATTAAAAAATATATAAAATTTAAAATTAGCCAAAACTATTTGAATAATTAAATAGGAATAAAAATATTTGTCAAAAGATTAAAAGGCTAGGTTTTTGTAGTGCAGAATAAGACTTAATATCCTGACGTATGGCTATATATTGCAAGATATGATTTTTAGCCTTTAGGATTGGGATGCACTTTTTAATAAGTCTATAGTGCTATAAAATTATTTTAAAAAAACTAGATGCAAAATATTATCATTGGTCAAATTTTAGGCTGCGGTTCAGATTCTAGAAATCAGATTCTGGAAATTTTAATTGCACAAAAAACAATTAAAAAGTTTTCAATATAAAATTAAGAGATATATAGACTCATAAAAATTGTAAATTATTTTGTATAATTTTTTAATGTTCATTTTTTATCTATCTAGTTTTAATTTTTGCATATATTTTTCTACAATCTACAAATATAAATTAATAGGCCTAACTTGAAAAACTTTAGTAGTACTATTATAACATGTAATCATAATACAATCTACTATACTAAATGTCTAATGTCTGTCTGTCTGTGGCAGCTTTCTCCATAATGATGTAGAGCTTGAATGGCTCAACTGATTTTGATCAAATTTTCGCCAAAAGATTGCAAATTCTTTGAAGATGAGACCGTGAAAGTTTGCAAGCTCAGCTCCAAGTGGAAGGGGATTAAATATTCGAAAAACAAGTTTTTCCTATGCTTTCAATGCGAGGCCAACAAAGGTCAAAGTTGGCACTGTCAGAATGTTGATTTTATTTTAGATTGCGTCATAAAGTTTTGTGATCAGTTAAAATTTGCGGGCCAATAATTCTCAAACTCTGCACTGTCAATTTTTTTATTTAAAAAGGTTGCATCATAAAGCTAGAGTACACTGCTCCAAGTTTATCTAAATTGTTGCACCAGTAAGAAGAGAATATAAATTTTCTCACCTAGCTAGAGTACACTGCCCCAGCCCCTAGCTTAATGGTTGTGCACAAGGGCAATAGAAAAACTGCTCAAGCGATCTGTGTACATTTTATTAGTGATTGATTATTTCTCACCCAGCTGGAGAGCCAACATTGAATAAATTGGCTTAAAAGTGTGGATGCTTAAGCGAAATATTTTTTTTAAGTAGCCATGGGCTGTTCTGCAGTGAATTTGCCAATAATGTCTTGAGTCAGTAAGTAAAGAATGTTAGTTTTTGTAGCCCTGTTAGATTGAGAAAACTTTTCAAAGAAGCAAAAGCTGTTTAAGAGGTCTTCATCAAGCACGATACTGATCGGTAAGTCTGATAGCCTGCCAAATCTTAAATTGTGATTAGCTTAATTTTCTTAAAGCACATGTGTCTTTGATAAGGCGTTATATAGGTTTTCCTGGTCAAGAAGCAGGATTGTCGAATCAACAGCCAAAATAGCAAGTTCAAGAGCATAATGTCAAATAAGATATCAAAATAGCAAGTTCAAGAGCAACAATCCAACTTGTTTACATAATTGGCTGTGGGCGCCCATTCATGATTTGAAAATGCAAATTCAAGAGTAACACTGCAAGTTCAAGAGAAACATTGCAAGTTCAAGAGCAACAATGTATGTTTAAGCATTATGCTGCATGGCAAGTGCTGAAAGGGAATTTTATAAATGTTTGAGTAGTCTGCTTGGGGAATTTTCTGTTTACTTGGGGGATTTTATAAATGTTCGCATACGTGCGCAACAGTCGGCCGAGTCGGCCGATCTGGCCGACTGATTTGGTGGCTGACCAAGGTAAGTCGCAAAATCGCAGATGTAAGTCGCAAAAATCATAGAGAAAAGTCGCAAAAACGGGGGGGTAAGTCGCAAAAACGGGGGGTAAGTCGCAAAAACGAGGAGGTAAGTCGCAAAAACGAGGAGGTAAGTCGCAAAAACGGGGGGGTAAGTCGCAAAATGGAGAAGAATAGGGAAGATTCAAGTAAAAATGGTTCGCGGGACCTTTTTTTTTTTTTTTTTTGGTCCTTCGAACTTTCACCCCAACTAAGTCACAAATTTTTTGTTAAACTAAGTCGCACCGGCCGACCGATTTTTTCAAGTTGCGCACCTATGAATGTTTGAGTAGTCTGCTTTGGGAATTTTTTGTTTACTTGGGGGATTTCTGACTGCTCAGGGAATTTTCTCTTTGATTGAGGGATTTCTGAATCCTAGAAGTGGATTTTCTAACTGCGGGGGGGGGTTTCTGTCTGCTTGAGGGGCTTTCTACCTGACTACTGGGGAAAGATTTTCTGACTGCTTGCAGAAGTTTTTTCTATGTTTAGGGGATTTCTGACTGCTCAGGGAAAGTTTCTATTTGATTGGAATTTCTGACTTCTCAAAAGGGAATTTTTAACTGCTGGGGGGATTTTTTCTGCTCGTGGGCTTTCTACCTTATCCTGGAGGAAGATTTTTCAGCTGCTCTCAAAAAATTTTCTAGCTGCTCAAAAAATTTTTAGCTGCTTGGGTGATTTTGCACTGCTTGAAGGAGATTTTCTAACTGCTTAGGGAGATTTTTAGTCTGCTTAGGGATTTTCTAACTGCTTGAGGAACTTTTCTGTCTGTTTAGGGAATTTCTAACTGCTTGGGTGTTTTCGGACTGCTGGAGGGGGTTTTCTAAATGGTCCAGGAGATTTTTAACTGCATGAGGAGTTTTTCTAACTGCCTCGGATAGATTTTCTAACTGCTTTATGGGGATATTCTAACTGCTCATGGAAATTTTCCAAGTCTGCTTAGGGGATTTCTTACTATTAGGACAAATTTTCTATCTTATCGGGGGATTTCTAACTGCTTTGGTGATTTTGGACTGCTCGAGGGGGGTTTCTAAATGCTCCATGAGTTTTTTAGCTGCATGAGGAGTTTTTCTAACTGCCTTGGATAGATTTTCCAACTGCTTAAAAGGGATTTCTTAAGTGCCCTGGAAGATTTTTCAACTGCCTCGGGTAGAATTTCCAACTGCTCAAGAGATTTTTTTCTGCCTGGGATTCTTTGACTGGTTGGGGAATTCTCTGTCTGTGGGGGTATTTTTTACCTGAAGATTTTTCTTCTGTGGGGGCTTTTTGGTCTGCTTAGGGGATTTTTAACTGCCCGGGGAAAGTTTCTATTTGATTGGGGGATTTTCTAACTGCTGGCGGGGTTTTTACTTTACTGCTGGGGGAAGATTTTTTGACTGCTCTCAAAAATTTTCTAGCTGCTCGGAAAGATTATCTAACTGGTTGGGAGATTTTTCAAGTGCTTGGGGCAATTGGCTAATTGCTCGGGGAGACTTTCAGTAGATTTTCTGAATGCACAGAAGGATATTATGCTTCTAGGGAGACTTTAATTTTGCTGCAGAGATTTTCTGGCAGCTTAGGGAGATTTCCGTTGAGTACATGAGTGATTTAAAATGCCTGTCTGCGCCCCCTGGGGGGGCACCAAAGAGCTAGTACATTCTATTCTTAATAAGCTTAGAATAGGGCCTAATTATAATAGCTAATAATTATGTTTGATAAAACCTAAACTTGAGCCTTAAATTGTCCGTATACTAGCTACAGATTGAATTGTACATTGACCATATAATTTAAAATTCAAAATGCAATGATTGAATAAAAAAATCTAAAAAACAGTCAGAACCTATTTAAGGATTTTTTAACTATCAAAAGAGCACAGGATAGGCCAAAAAAGTTTTTTATAATAATATATTTTTAGCTCATATAATATAAGTAAAGGTACAAACCAACAAAGGGTATAAATTAAAGGTAGACATTTGATAAACCAAAAAACTTTTCGGCCCACAAGAATAAGAGTGTCGATATTTATTTTTCCCTAATCTTAGTTTTGCCAGACAAAAATAAATACCGCATAATGTTCATTTTTTCTAAATATTTCACACGTATTTGGTCTAAAAAACAACAGACTAAATCTGTGAGGAGACTAAATTACAACCTGCAATACAAAAGTGCGTGTACGTGTCCAGTCAGGATAAAAAACATTGGTGTTTTAAATTGTTACAAAAATTTCTGTTGCAGTACAACTTAGACATTTAAATGGGTTATAAAAATATGACTGTATTTTTTAAAACAAGTAAATAATAATGATTTTGTACTTTATTAAAATAAGTTGTATAGGTTTGATAAAACAAGAAAAAAAAAATTTAATTAAATTTTTCTGCGAAAAGTAAATAACGAATTCTCCACTGTTTATTTATTCGTCGTCGCTTGTCATATTCAATTGAAACTTGTTCCGTGTGATAATCTAGCCCTATATTATACAATCTAAGCCTAGCTATGTCTCATTGGTTTCATCGCAATCCACTTAAAGCAACTGCTAAGGTATCTTTTGATATGAAGCTCGTTGCTTCTAATAGCGCTGCTCGGCAATTAACAAGGTAAGAGTTAGTTTTATATTAATTTTGCTAGCTACTTCCATAAAATTGCCTTGCTAAACTTCTTGTGGACTTGAATATTTATTTTCAAGTTCGTGAGAAATGAATTCCGTTGGGACAATACATTCCTTATTTTTCGTTATGTATGTAGGCCTAATTGTAAAAGATATTTTGGTGATTTTAACATGTAGTTTGGCCTACAGCTATGGCCTATGCCTTGGCTTTATTAGTGAATTAGCTGAGGCTGTAATAAGCCCTATTTTTAAGTAATAAACTTTATGTGCGTTTATTACATTTTAATTTTATTCTTTGTAGAGCCTTTTCCTTTTATCCCATCGCATTGGGTAGTGAAATCCTATAGGCCTATATTAACCCATTACTGGACGTAATATTGCACTGTACACTCAAGACAGTGGCCTCCATTTAGATTTTTTGTTTTTTTGTACTTTAGCAAATATTCAATGTCTATTAGAAAATTGATTTAGGTAGTTATTTACTTGCCATCTTCCCTACTAAAGATTACATAGTCTAATTCAACCATTAGTCTAAAAATATATATCTAGAATATTCAAAGCCTATTGTGCATTATGAACTGATATTGATATTAGGTTATAATGCACAACTGTATTATAATAACTCACAACAAAGTAGAAGAGATTTATTTGAAAACAACTGAAATAGATAACATACACTCGGCCTATATATTTATATGGCTATGGTTTGATTTTTTCATAATAGTGAATATTTCTATGATTATAGATATCTGGATAAATGCATATATTCGTAGTATATACATTTTGATTTATATATACCCAAATATTAGGGTTACCCTGTCATTTCTAATAATTAGACAAATAAATTGCTTTTAATTGTAATGGCTATCATGTAATAGCCAGGAACCAATTGTAAATTACTTGTAGTATGTATATAACAATTGGAAATGGCCAGATACCTATGCACATTTGGACTTCAATATTAAGTAATATATTATAAAAACTTATAAGGTTAATGCATATATTTTTAAACAAAAAATGAATTGCTTATATGTAGTCTTGACTTTAGTCTCAGTATCATTGATTTTGCAATCAGCAAAGAAAATATATAATACTCAAAGTTAATAAACTTATCAAGTATTGTGTATCCTATTTTTTATTATATCCTTTTGTATGATCTTGAAAAACATCCTGTTAAATTATCATCAGAAAAGATGTGGGTAAAATATTAAATATAATATATATCCATTATTTCCATTATAAAATTCTTTTTAAATAAAAGAATTAGCAAATGATTTAAAAAAATATATATGGCACCAATCAACAAAGCTTTAAATTATATGAAGCCATTGTATTCCATGTTAAAAAAAGTTAAATTATAAGCTCTGTGATTTTAAATTAAAAAAACAAAGCCTGCTTTGTATCATCTATCTATGTTCCACCTTATTGTAAGTAATGGATATCTTCAAATCAATATATTTAGCCAATGGGCTTAACTGTTAAATAAAGACAAAGACAAAGTATCAATTTCGTGGCACATTTCCTAAAGTACCAGAGTTCATAAAGTTTATATGATAAGTACCCACTAGGAAAATTAAAAGAGATGATAGGATGATACACTGCAGTAATGTTGCAGTAACCCCAACTAAACATTTTGAAATTTATAGTGATGCCACATCCAAGCGCAACAAACTCCTAGACATGCTTGCCGATCCCAATCTGAGCGTGACAATAGTTGAAGAGGCTGCCAATCAGTATCTGAGCATATTGGTTGGTTTCATTCACGGCCCAGAGACTGGCACTGATAGTAGCAAGATTCGGCATGCTTTGAAGTTTAAATGGACAGATTCGCTGCAGTTAAAAGGCGAGCAACCCGCGTAAGTGCAGTTGTTTGCTCTTTTTCGTATTTTTTTACGATTTAGCACCACTGCTTTGTATCTGGCCTTAAAAACCGCAACCCGTCCTTATATCCTTTGATCAATGCCGCCACCCAGTCCCCCGATCCTTTGATCAACGCCGCCACCCGTTCCCTCGATCCTTTGATCAACGCCGCCACCCATTCCCCCGACCATTTGATCAACGCCGCCACCCCTCCCCCCGATCCTTTGATACTTGCCGCCACCCATTCCCCCGATCCTTTGATCAACGCCGCCACCCCTTCCCCCGATCCTTTGATCAACGCCGCCACCCATTTCCCCGATCCTTTGATACTTGCCGCCACCCCTTCCCCCGATCCTTTGATCAACGCCGCCACCCATTCCCCCGATCCTTTGATACTTGCCGCCACCCCTTCCCCCGATCCTTTGATACTTGCCGCCACCCATTTCCCCGATCCTTTGATACTTGCCGCCACCCCTTCCCCCGATCCTTTGATCAACGCCGCCACCCATTCCCCCGATCCTTTGATCAACGCCGCCACCCATTCCCCCGATCCTTTGATCAACACTGCCATCCCTTTCCTTCGATCGTTTGATCAACGCCGCCACCCGTTCCCTCGATCCTTTTATCTTCACCGCCAACCGGTCCCTCGATTCTTTGATCACACCGACACTCCTTTCTTTAATATTTTGATAAAACTATAGTACATAAGACTTACATATTCTTAAATTTATATTAGTTGCCAAGCGGACGCCCAGTTCGAACTGATCTGCATGGTGACCAACCTGGCGCTCTGGTACACAAAGCACGCCGCCAAATTGTCCTCGAGCGAAAAGGTCAGCATGGAGGACGCCAAAGAGGTGCACAAATGCTTGCGCATAGCTGCCGGCATATTCAAAGAAGTGAAAGAGAATCAGCTGCAGAAACTAATCCAAAAGGACAATATTGGCACTGATTTTGATGATCGAGTTGTTGACGCGTATGTCAATCAATGCTCGGCGGAGGCTCAGGAGGTCACTATGGCCCGAGCTATCGAGCTGGAGCATTCGCATACCATTGTGGCTTCGTTAGCTTCTGATACAGCTAGAATGTTTAGGACTGCTGGTTAGCTTTTTTTCTCTAGCTTGGGATTTTCACTGCATTACAGGATTAATGAGTCCGCTAGTTAGATTGTTCATCCTTGGGGTCATCCGTGGGGTTGGCAGACTGAAAGGCAGATAGATGATACTGAAAGGTAGATAGATCAGACTGAAAGGTAGATAGATAAAAATGAAAGGTAGATAAATGAGACTGAAAGGTAGATAGATGAGACTGAAAGGTAGATAGATAAGACTGAAAGGTAGATAGATGAGACTGAAAGGTAGATAAATGAGACTGAAAGGTAGATAGATGAGACTGAAAGGTAGATAAATGAGACTGAAAGGTAGATAGATGAGACTGAAAGGTAGATAAATGAGACTGAAAGGTAGATAGATAAGACTGAAAGGTAGATAGATGAGACTGAAAGGTAGATAAATGAGACTGAAAGGTAGATAGATGAGACTGAAAGGTAGATAAATGAGACTGAAAGGTAGATAAATGAGACTGAAAGGTAGATAGATTGGACTGAAAGGCAGATCCTAAGAATTAAGAATAAAAGATAGGAAATAAGAATCAAATATAGAATACTCATAAAAGATCTTCATAATCAACTTGCTAAACTAATTTTACGCTCAATTTCAACCCCAAAACACCCAACTTGTCAGAACTGGCCTTGTCAACCATGGACGACAAGAAAGTGCTCAAATGGCGCAAATATCTGACATTCAAGCACTGCTGCTACCAGGCCTACGCCTACAGCTACCACGGCGAGGGCCTGCTGAAATTGGACAAGTGTGGCGAGGCTATCGCCTGTCTGCGCGAGGCCGTCCAATGTAAAGTCTTTTGGATTTTCTGTTTTGTTTTGCAACTAACTATTCTTTAATTAATTATGCGCTTTTGCGAAACTTTTCGTGTTAAGTCTTAAATTTTATAGTTTTTTACGTATATTTCTACTTACAGTAAACTATAAGAGTATGAATCCACTAATTTAAATTCATATTAAATTCCTGCTCCAATTAGTTTATCAAAAGGCCGAAACAGCCGCAGCCGAGTACAACAAGACTACGGGGCCGGGCATGACTGTTCGCCCAGAGCAGCATCTGTTCTTTCGCAAGCTGGGGCCGCACGTTCGAATGACGCTGGAGAAATGCGAGCGGGAGAATGGCTTTATGTGAGTGAGACAGTCTTTTACTCCTGTGCCACAATCGCGTCATAAATAATCCCCAATCTCATCATAACTAGTCCCCAATCCCATCATCAAAAATCCCCTATTCCATCATTAAGAATCTCCAATCCCATCATTAATAATCCCCAATCCCATAATAAAAAATCCCCAGTCCGATTATCAAGAATCCCCAATCCAATAATCAAGAATCCCCAATCCAATAATCAAGAATCCCCAGTCCCATAATCAAGAATCCCCAGTTCCATAATCAAGAATCCCCAATCCCATCATTAATAATTCCCAATCGCATCATTGAGAATCCCTAATCCCATCCTTTAAAATCTTTAATCCCATCATTAAAAATCCCCGATCCCATCATTAAGAATCCCCAATCCTATAATCAAGAATCCCCAATCCCATAATCAAGAATCCCCAATCCCATCATTAAGAATCCCCAATCCCATCATTAATAATCCCCAGTACCATAATTAAGAATCCCCAAATCCATCATTAAGAATTCCCAATCGCATCATTAAGAATCCCCAATCCCATCATTAAGAATCCCCAATCGCATCATTGAGAATCCCCAATCCCATCATTAATAATTCCCAATCGCAACATTGAAAATCCCCAATCCCATCATCAAGAATCCCCAATCTTATCATTGATAATCTCCAATCCCATCATTAAGAATCCCCAATCCCATCATTGATAATATCCAATCCCATCATTAAGAATCCCCAATCCCATCATTGATAATCTCCAATCCCATCATTAATAATTCCCAATCGCATCATTGAGAATCCCCAATCCCATCATCAAGAATCCCAAATCCCATCATTGATAATCTCCAATCCCATCATTAAGAATCCCAAATCCCATCATTGATAATATCCAATCCCATCATTAAGAATCCCCAATCCCATCATTGATAATCTCCAATCCCATCATTAAGAATCCCCAATCCCATCATTAATAATCCCCAATCCCATCGTTAAAAATTCCCAAAATTGCCTGCTCAGCTACCACCAGAACGTGCCGTCTGAAATCCCCGAGCTGGAGCTGAAGCCAACCTTCGGTCTAGCCGCACCGGAAAACTACCAGCTCCCCGAGCTGCACAAACTGTGGACGCAGGAGGCCTACAAAGGCTTCGATCTAACTAAGATGGGCGTCCAATCGCAGAGCGAGGAAAGCAAGAAAGCCGAGGAAAAAGAGGAGAAAGCGCCCGTGCAGCCAGTCAAAGAGCAGCCAATCTATCAGAGCGAGAAAGATCCCAATAATTCTAGTGGATGCGTTGTGTCTTAAATTTCTATTTATGAAAGCAACAACTGTGTAACAGATTTCTTATGTTTACATTTGTTTTTGTGCTTTTTTTCCTTAGCAACGGGTTAATTGACGTTGGATACATGTCAGTCTGGATATTTAGTTAATTGGAACTGTGCGCCGGACATTTGAATGGCGTACAGTTTAACTCATTGACAAAAAAATTATTAAATTGATAAAAAAGATGTAATCTATTAAATCGATTATTATTACTTTGTACGTACTAGCGTAAACCTGATTCTTAACAACATGCGTTTTCTGTAATATTGGATTGCTAATTTTAATCACTGCTAAGTGCTTAATCCCAATAAAAAGTGTTATGTTTGTTTTTAATAAGGGATTTGAATTTCTTAGCATAATTTTTTTATTACTTATAATAGTAGCATGTTCAAGTAAAATATTAAATTACTTTCTTGTGTTTATTTTTAACGTATCTATTCTGAATAGTTGCGAAAGATTTGTTATTTTTTTGTTATAATGAATTCTTTTTGCAGCCATTTACGTCAATTAATAATTGTAGTAGCTACAGCTTCTACTGCAGCTATATTCCCACCATTTAAATAAATGATTTCAACTTCTGTAACAAACTGTAACTTGATTCAACACAAAATAAATCTATTAAATGGTTCATCTCTAATGGTTACTTTATTATTGACACAGATGATTATATATTATTATCTATATTTATAAGTCGTAGTTTTTGTTACTCTAGAGAAAACTGATTTTTTTCTATAGGCTGTCAGTTTGTGTAAGAAATCTGTGTTTTCATTTTGATAAAGCTAAATATAAGCAACAGGCTTTGTTAAATCTCTGTCTATAACGTATAAGATTGATTAGTATCAAAATTTAAAGTTATCATTTTTAATTGTTTTGTTTTATTTTGTAATTTCGCTTATATATTGGGATTGTTAGAAATTTTTAAGGAAGGGAAGTTTTACGGGACCGTTGAATTGGAATCACTGAATTAGATTTATTAAGAATGCAGCCCAAAAACAACATGCCAATAGGAGGTCATAACTCTGACCCAAATAGTTTAGATTGTAGTGGCACTAAATGGCTCAAAACCTTTAGGAAAGAGAAATAATAATAGATGGGTTGGTTGGTTGCTAGCTTTTTATCACACTCAAGGACTACTTAAGTAGAAGGACGCAACACTCGAAGTCTATGGGATTTTCTTTGAAGGCCGGTTTAGAAACTTCTCTTCTGCCAGTTTGGCAGCATGCAGCATGGTTATTTTCGCACAGAAGATACAGTAACTCTCACTATCAGATGTAGTATGCGTCACTTGTAGCATTCCAGCATCTACTTGATTTGTAGATGCTGGAATACCTCAAATTCGTACAGTTTGTAGAGACATCAAATTATCACCATTAGAATTATTTACTTTGTGCACACTGCGAGACCAGATTTGCCTTGAGTCATGTGTCTACCAAGCACCCATTGACTCTTACGGCGAAGGCCACATTTGGTGGAGTTCATGACCGAACACCCAAATTTGGTGTCTGGTAGACAGAGCTGACACTGGACATTTTAACAGTCCAAAATAAGCGTTGCAACATCTAAGACGGACACCAGACACGTTTAATACATGGGGATGTGTCAAATCAACTGTTTTCGTTTCTAATAGATTTCTGGCGAGAATTCTGCATGACAAAATGTATTATACAGCCTCTTTACTGCCCAACTGTTGTCACAAGAGCACCTGAAATGCAAAACGTGATACGAACGCTGCAATTAGATGCGCGAAAAATCGGCCTTTAATTTTTTTCCACAGTGTCGGTCCAGTGTCCGTCGAATTGTCTGGAGCAGTTTAAGATCTGCAGGAGCAGACATTCGAGTTGAAGCAGGCCTGGAACATGCTTGATGACGACTCGGATGAGGCTGACGAGAACCCTGTGAAGCTGCAGAAAAAGCATCGAGGCTGAACGAGGCTTTTTCACCATAAAAACGCGAACTGCTCTGACTGCGTTAATTCGTTGATATCTCCCTTCAGAGTACTTAAAACATGTACTTGACCTTGAAAAAATCAATAGGCAACTGATCTTCTGATCAGATCCTGTATGGTATTTCACACGGAAAGGCTTATTATGTACTCATTCCATTGATTGACTATTTCAAGCAAAAAACTATAGCAATATTATTACATTCTACTAAGCAGTAGAGTTTTATGTGTATTTTCATTGTCTACTATTGTCAATACCCAATACCCATGACTATAAGACTTCCGCCCTCCAAGTTTATCAGCCTCAACTGAAGTCTTTCACTCTACCTCTGAGTTCATTTCCCTTCACCTGTTTTTATTAAGTGTCTCAATCTATGGCCCTCTCTCATTTAAATCAAACTAAAAAACAATGTACCATGCGTACAGTACATGGCTCTGTACCGCACATAACCCCTTGTTTTTACACCAAAAGAAAAGACTAGACAATTTCATTTGGATGCCATTCAATGTAATTCACCTTTCCTTCAACCGGATCTCTTTGTCCAAGTGGAACTGGCTAATACGGTATTTGAGTTGTCAGTTCAGGACATTTTAAACTTCATACATCTATACATACACAGGTTACAGTTAATTGATACAGCAGATGCAGCAATCATTAGGAATCTAATCTATGGCATTCACTTTTTTTACTCGTCAAATACTTGCTAATAAGAATTGTCTCATCTAGGCAAGTTAACTACTAAAGAACTGTATAGCTAAAGTAGCAAATAATATCGTGAGCTTGTCTAAGTAATTACCGTGGTCACTAATGCGATATTTTATTGCTACAATTCTGTATGTATAGGTACGAGAATAATTAACTTCTGCACACCAGTCTAGCTGACTTACAAATCATAGCTCGTATTAATTCAGCTTTACGTCATTATTAAAGCTGTAAATGAGGCACAGCTGAGGGGGTTGAATAGGCTAGTTCATTATACTAAATTTTTCACGCTAATAATAAAATGGCAGATGGATATGGTCGCACAAATAGTATCTTATTTCCACGGTTCTATCCGCGGGCCAAAAATAATTAATCCCAAACTGATAAACAGATTCACTAAGCAGCTAGCCTTCTATACAGAATTTTCGTTCAAAGTCGTTTTCTCCAGCAGCTCAATTGGCTTTTAGAAATATGGAATAATAAA
>CATNEM010000149.1:637500-712500 GCA_950096795.1 Macrostomum cliftonense
GAGTTTATCTGACACCTTTTAGATGAGTTTGTCTCACACCTTATAGTTGAGTTTATCTGACACCTTTTAGATGAGTTTGTCTCACACCTTATAGTTGAGTTTATCTGACACCTTATAGATGAGTTTATCTGACACCTTTTAGATGAGTTTGTCTCACACCTTATAATTGAGTTTATCTGACATATTACAGTTAAATTTATCTCAAAACTGACATATTTTATTTTGGTTCAATGAGGCACCTAACTTGAGTTTCTCTAGCATTTTTTCCTAGTATAAAATGTTCCCAAATCGTTCTACAGGCAATCTACAGCATGCTAGGCGCCAATGAATCCAACGTAGACATGTCTCCGGAGGCGCGAACCGCCGAAATCTTCGACAAGATGGACGACAATGGCGACGGAGTGCTGAGCCGGGAGGAGTTCATGAAAGGCTGCATGGCTGATAAGCAGCTCTATTCGATGCTGCTAGCTGATGAGTCCAATGCTGACTAGCTCTATGCCTTGTGACCATTTATTGCATGTCTAAATTGTTAATATTAAAAACTGCGCAGGTGAAGTTAAAGAAAAAAACAGTTTCAAAAAGAAAGAAGCTTAAAAAATATTAAATTACCAATTATAATATTTCCGCTGAACCAATTAGCCACCCATTAAGGCTCATTCACCCAGCCACCTAATTACACGAATGTACACTGAGTTCTCTGACCATTCATTTGATGAACAGGGCAAATGTACGCAAATTCAGTTGGCAGTGTTCGCGCGCACTGAGATCGATAAAAATACGCTCAACCCTAGAGGGGGTAGAAAAGAAAACAAACGCGACAAGCGGCTGAGCCAATCAGAGTGCGTGTAATGAAACAAATGAAAAGTATAGCATTAAATAAAAACCGTCCTTAAGACATCCGTACGGCTGTTTCTTGTTTTGTTTCACGACTAAATAGTATTTGAAAGTTAGCAAAAAAACATTTTAGTTGTAAAAAATTTGGGGTTGCAGAGCTCAACAATATCAACAATACAATAATTCCATAACATTATAACTACCACTCGTCTAGCCGTAAGGTATTTGCATTTATTTACATGGAAAATCCATTGACAATTCAAGCTAATTGTGTGATTATGATCGCATTATTTAACATTAAATAATAATAACTAACTGAAAAAACAATTTGTGGCCCTCTAGCTGGCGTTAAAATTTGCTTTACTTAATGCCTAGTTTGTAAAAAAACAAGCATTCAAGAAGAACAGATAAAAAATTCCTGAGATAAATTACAACCTAGTATTTTCTAGTTTTATTTTTCTCTTTTTATTGAGTTCTCTATTAGCTTTTAGGGCATAAGGAAAGTGATTAATTATTGAATGACTATGAAAGGCTTATCCGACTGGGAGCAGAACGGAGCAGTCTAGACTTTTAGTCTCGCGTAGTGAAATTTTTGGCTAATTTTTTGTCCTTTAAAGAAGCACAAATAAAGGTCAGCACTGATCAACATAGATTATATTAATCCAGCCAAGTCAATCAAATGGCTTAAAACATTCGCACAGAACTTTAAACGGAACGGAAAATTCTCCAATATCCAACAGATACATTTGAGACGAAAATAATCCCATAAAACATACATTAAAAAACACCTGTTTCACGGGGAGCCATACAGGGTGATGTTGCATTGCAGGTGACCCTTAATTGTACCAAGCCGCCTCGGGGCTCGGCACTTCCAGCTGGCTGATGGCCTCCGAGCCAGATTGTCTGGCCTGCAGCCGGAGATGACAGCACTGATTCAACGTGCTTCATCTCTCTGGCGTCCATCACGTCGTCCATGATCACCAGACCGCGATCCGCCTCGCAACCTCCGTCTCGACGGCCAACAAGTGTCCGCCTCGTCCAGCAGCTTGTACTTCACTCCGCACAGGTCGTCGCCGTAGCCAGACGGACACAGCTGGCCTCTCCTGAAGCAGCCGGAGCTGCAGTCCTTCACGGACTTGCTGCACCTGTCGAACACGAACAGGCGGCACGGAGAGTCGGCTGTGGAGAAGGCCTTGCAGCGCTGGTCGACGGTGCACATGGCGGCGCAGACAATCTTGCTGGCAGCCTGAGGGCGAGACTGCACGAACTCGGGCCTGATGCAAAGGCTCCCTACGATCCTTCTGCGAAGAATTTCTTTTAGGGTAATTTTTGTCAATCTATGCTGTACGTCCGTTTCGTGTTCTCAGTGAAAAAATGACATCTATATTGAAACCAATTTTTAGTTGTATTAGCGGATTGATCTTGGCTCGTACGCCGGCAGCTCGCAGGCCACTACTATAGAGTTTTACCCGCCATAGATACGAGATAAATAATAGTACATGCATTCCGTTGACTTTGGTACTGAGAAGTCGATGGCAAGCCCTATCCCAACCCTGCCTTACAGCACTGACGTTTTTCAATTCATGTACTCCAAGTCAAAAAGGGGACCACAATACTACCGTGTACCACTTGTGAACTAAGTTAGTTAACTTACTTAAAGGAAAAATAGTATACTGATTACAAAAGCAACGGTAGTGAACTAACTTTATGCACGCATATAATTAAATTTAAGATGCCGACACTGCATATCTTTTCGTTACTCGTAATTTTTTAATTCTATTTCAAGTAGTTGTCATATTAAACCGCATAGGTGTCCCTGCAGGGGTTTTTAGTGCGGTACTAGTGCTACTGAGCATTAAAAAATGCGATAAGTAGTATAGAAAGGGCATTTTTATTCCGAGTGAAGTTTTCCATCGAAACAGTGTTTTAATAATAAAAAATCTTCTCGCTATAATATTTACTGCTTTCCAAGTTTTTCATTGATATTAAATTTGCTTTCCGTGATAGAAGTCCTTCGCCCTCTTACAGAGCGCTATACCATGTAAAATGTAAGAAACAAATATAAAAACATATACAACAGCATGTACACTGGGACAACTATAAATACTCGGGACGGGAAACAGAAAGTTTATGAGGCCGATGTGCAGTGTTCACGTAGGCCTATTTTTAGCCACGGAGCTCTCATATGCGTGAAACTGTTGCACATTTTTGCTAAGTTTTATTTATGCATTTGTGATCGGCACGTTCTTTGGGTAGATACATGTACCTTCATTGTGCATGTGTAAGATTTGTACATTCGTTTCACTGAACGGTTTGTCTTGGCATTCCATCGGCCTCATAAACTTTGCATTTCCCGTCCCGAGTATTTAGTTGTCCCTGCATGTACATGTACATGCACTGTTTTTTTGCTCTGAGAAACAGATGAGGGAGTAAATTAATAATTAGCTTAAATTAAATCACCTATGGGTCTTAAACCCTTATAAAATAAATTTTATTATTTTCTTTGATGTTTGACGACAATAATTTTTTAATATTATGAAAATTTTAGGCTTCATGGTGTCCTTGAAAATCAAGTATGAAATTTGCACCAAACTGGGCGGTATTTATAATTAAAATGCTGAATAGAAATACTTAATGCAGAAGGCCAGTCAAAAAGGTTAGTGCATCGTGAAATCGAATAATAAAGTTACATAGAGCTTGATCTACTCCTAATTTGCTACTTTCATTGCCTTACGTTTCAAACTTACGATATTAAAAATCGCGGTAATATAAACAGACGACCTGTTTAAATTTTTACAAGAAACGGAGTCTAATTAAAAGACCCATTTACTGGGCTAATTTTGTCGTTAGTTTGTAATATTTATTCGACTAGAACACAGAAGTATTTGCTACTTAGCTATTTGTAAATAATGGAGCAGAATACTAGATTATCTCCAACCAGTCAAAGTGACAGCCAGATGGATAAAATAAGTAGTCAACAGAGTTACAGTGGCAGTTTAGAGTTGGATCTGGCTCATGCTATGGGCTTGGAGACTCTTGATGAAGTAAGTCCCTTTATATACTCAACGCAGTTAGCAGGTTTCATAGTTGTGAATATTTTGTTAATACTGAATATTAAGTATGATTCACTTGAGTCATGTCACTCTTTAGTAGATTTCTAGTATCATGGAATAATTTCAACTTATATTATAAAGTCGTTCTCTAAATTAATTATAGATATAAAAATATGTATTGAATAAAGTCGAGTTAGCTCAAGCAAAAACAAAACTAGCAACTATTTTTTACAATTACTGCATCCTTTAGCATCTTGACAATTCATAAATTTAGTTTTGGCATTAATGCAAGTATTATATCTAATGCATATATATTTTATAATTGGTAGGAAAGCCATAAAATTTGCAATATTGGCTATAAATTGGCTATAGCTAAGACCTTACAGCAATTGAGTTGATTATTTTTTTATGAAATATTGGTATTTTTATATTCTTGATTTAATTTTTAAATTTTGCTATTTTAAGTTTATATATATTTAGATAGCTTTTAGTGTCAATTAGTACATTTGTTTATATAATCTCAGTATATTAATTATGATAAATGAGCTAGTTGATAATGAGTATGAATATATATTTAGCTAAGGTTATATATGATTTTTAATATTTGTTTAGAAAGCTAAGTCTAAGGCATGCAATAAAGAATATATATAGATTTGTATTTTTTAGAAACAATTTCAGCTTGGCTTTGTAAATTAAAGTCCTATTTGCTTTTTTTCAATAATAATTTATCCTTGTGGTGAAGTGAAAATTGATTCTTTTTTAATTATATAAAAATTATTGGTACAATATTTAGGAAAAACCAAACTAGATCAAATTTTAGGGAAATCTAATTTATAATAGAATAACGATAGGTCACTAGATTGCAACTTGCACTTGCACTAGATTGAATCCAATTCTAACCAATTTTTAGGCTGTGGATGATGAATTTGGCATACCGAAACCAATTGAAAGCATGAGTCTATCTGAGATATTAACTGAGGTAAGTGCCTTACATTTCTATTGAAATATGCCCAGCTTATTTGTAATGTTAGCAAACAAAAATGGAAATAAACTGCATATATACTACTTAAATAAAACAAAGGATGATCCACCAGACCTAGAAGACAATGGTCTTCAAGGCAAGCTGGAACAGTTGATCTCAGCCGATAGTCAAAGCCTATCAAGCTATGACAGTTTGTCAGCAACAGCCAAACAGCAACGCAAAAAGCAGTCGCTAAAAGGCGGACCCAGTCCAGCCAGGACGGCAGCCTCGGGCATTGTGCTGCACCATGGCACACTGAGGAGCGTGTCCAATCAGCTGATGAGCGCCAAGCAGAGGGCTGATGCCGGGCTACCTACTTGCATAGTGAGTGAAATTGGACTGATTCTGTGACCAATAGGCTTCACTTACTACTGGCTGTTTGCACTTTCTTTTCAGACTGTTGGAATCTATATTGCTGTTGGTACAGCTCACGGGTCTGTGTTTCTATTCGGTAAGTAGCTCAGCTTAATTGGATCTCAGTCACGCAGTTATCTCACTGCACTCTTAGTAATATCGTTTTTGTTTTTTTCTACTAATCTTTGTCAGTCCGTCAGTCAGTCTGTCTGTCTGTCTGTCTGTCTTTCTGTCTGTCTGTCTGTCTGTCTGTCTGTCTGTCTGTCTGTCTGTCTGTGTCTGTCTGTCTGTCTGTCTGTCTGTCTGTCTGTCTGTCTGTCTGTCTGTCTGTCTGTCTGTCTGTCTGTCTGTCTGTCTGTCTGTCTGTCTGTCTGTCTGTCTGTCTGTCTGTCTGTCCGTCTGTCTGTCTGTCTGTCTGTCTGTCTGTCTGTCTGTCTGTCTGTCTGTCTGTCTGTCTGTCTGTCTGTCTGTCTGTCTATCAGTCTGTCTGTCTGTCTGTCTGTCTGTCCGTCTGTCTGTCTGTCTGTCTGTCTGTCTGTCTGTCTGTCTGTCTGTCTGTCTGTCTATCAGTCTGTCTGTCTGTCTGTCTGTCTGTCTGTCTGTCTGTCTGTCTGTCTGTCTGTCTGTCTGTCTGTCTGTCTGTCTGTCTGTCTGTCTGTCTGTCTATCAGTCTGTCTGTCTGTCTGTCTGTCTGTCTATCAGTCTGTCTGTCTATCAGTCTGTCTATCAGTCTGTCTGTCTGTGTGTCTGTCTGTCTGTGTCTGTCTGTCTGTCTGTCTGTCTGTCTGTCTGTCTGTCTTTGTGTGTGTGTGTGTGTGTGTGTGTGTGTGTCTGTCTTTGTGTGTGTGTCTGTCTCTGTCTGTCTGTCTGTCCGCCTAACCCACTCCGCCAACCCGCCCGTCCCCCAGACACAAAGCAGGCCCTGCAGTGGTGCCTGGACGCATCGGACCTGTCCCCGGCAGTCGGGGCCGTGTCGGCCCTAGATTTCAGCTACGACATGCGCAAACTGCTGGCTGGCTACGCGCGCGGCCAGCTAACCCTGTGGGACACCCGCACCGGCAAGCGTCTCATGCACATATTGGACGCTCATCCACCCGGGTCAGCTGTGCTCCACGTGCGCTTCACTCTGGCTAGTAATCTGGCCGTCTTCAGCGACTCCTCCGGCTCAGTCTATCGCCTCGTGTTCGGCCGCCAATTGACCAGACGCACTGCCGACTCCGCCTGCCTATTCTCTGGCGCTCGCGGCGAAATCTGCACCGTGGTACCGTTGACTTTGCCGCCAAAATTGTTGGATCATCCGCTGACTGCGGCGTCGTTATTAGCGATGGCCTCTTTTACTAAACTGTTTCTGGTTAGATTGCTGCCGGAATTGGCCGTCGTCAATGTTGAACCGTTGTTGGGCAAATCGGGCACTTTGCCGCAGATTTGCTGGCAGGTTGGCTGCTGCAGCGGCGTCGGCGGCGGTGTAACATCTTCGTCCAGTAATGGCTTGCCGAATCCTTGCTTGGTGTTTGGTCGGGATGATGTCATCAGGATTGCTAGAGTGGTGAGGATATTATTGTTGTAACCAAGGTATAGTTCTTTTCTTCCAAAAAATTGAAATAATCCTACTCTATTTTGGAATCGCCCTTACCTACCTTGGAATCGCCCTTATCTACCTTGGAATCGCCCTTATCTACCTTGGAATCGCCCTTATCTACCTTGGAATCGCCCTTATCTGCCTTGGAATCGCCCTTATCTACCTTGGAATCGCCCTTATCTACCTTGGAATCGCCCTTATCTACCTTGGAATCGCCCTTATCTACCTTGGAGTCGCCCTTATCTACCTTGGAATCGCCCTTATCTACCTTGGAATCGCCCTTATCTGCCTTGGAATCGCCCTTATCTACCTTGGAATCGCCCTTATCTACCTTGGAATCGCCCTTATCTACCTTGGAATCGCCCTTATCTACCTTGGAATCGCCCTTATCCACCTTGGAATCGCCCTTATCTACCTTGGAGTCGCCCTTATCTACCTTGGAATCGCCCTTATCTACCTTTGATCAAATCGTTGAAACCAAAAACACAAAAAACGCCTTTATTCAATCATCAGTCAATGGACGAATCGCCAAGCTCGAACTCGTCAACCTGCGGCATTCGAGTCCAACCATTGAAACAACTGTCCCTATCCAATTTGGGCCTGTCCTCTCTGCTAAGCCTGCACTTTCTACACTCGACAGCGGCTATTGTGTGCGATCAACGCGAACGCCTGTGCGTAATTGACATCGATACCGGCTCTGTACTGGAAACTGAAAGTCTCAATCCGGTTCAATTAGTCTACAATACGGCCGCTTTCAAAGCTCTAGCCACTGGTAGCAATGTTAGCCAGGCGTTAGCCTACGCAGCTGATTCCGCCTGCTATCATTCTGTTCGAGCATTTGAAGGTCAATTAGTAATTATTGGCGCCGCTACGTTGCATATTTATCGATTGCGCAACTGGGAAGAGCGCCTGTCCGTGTTGAAACAGCGTCGTCTATGGCCTGAGTTGTTCAAGTAGGAGGCCCCGAGTCAATGATTTTTTCTTGCAAAATGTTTTACTTTCTATTTGCAGTAGGTTATTAGCATGTAATTATCGTGGTTGAATCGCTAGTCAGTTATGAATTAAGACACATAAAGCATATCAAATATATATTCTCAAGTTGGACAAAACTCCTAGCAGATAGAGAGAACGAGACAGACAAAGTGTGCAGTGTCTAAAGACAGGCATACAGACACAGGATATACAGATTTTCAGAGATTTTCGAGACACAAGGATTAAAAAACTTACAGAGAAACACATGCAGACAGGCTTACAGACGGAGATGCACACACATACGTACATAGAGACAGACGAACAAACTAACAGACAAGCAACCAAAAAGACACAATTACATATTGTGTATTGTGTGGAGATAGGCACACAGAAGTTAAATTCTAGACTAATATCACAAAATTCATAAAACTATCAGAGCATTTCTACTAAGAGTAGGCTAATTAGTAAATTGCCGACTAAACTTATTCAGGCTAGCTAGCGATCTGTACGCCGGCAGAGCTACGGCGGCCATCGGCCTCAGCCGAAAGCCGGACCAGCGCAGACTTGCGGTGCAGCCGCGGGTTCGAACCCTATTAGAGGAATATCTGGGCGAGGCTTTGCACTCTGCGGGAGATCAACAACAGCTGGCTGTGCCAATAGATGAGGCTCAGAAAGCTGCTGAATTATCGCTAACAGCCTGTTATCGCACTGACCAGCTAGATTGGCTGTTCAAGGACGTTCTGCCTCGTTGGTTTCCTTCCGGTAGGCAAATGCAAGCGGTTTTTTATTGCGTCAATCTAACAGAATCCCATAAATAAAAAATTATCTTGATATCGCCGTACACTAATTTGAAATCCACCAAATCGACATTGAAATCGCCCAAGTCTGCATTGAAATCCCCAAAATCTACATTGAAATCGCCCAAATCTACATTGAAATCGCCCCAATCTACGTAAATTGAAATCACCCAAATCTAAATTGAAATCGCCCTAATCTACCTTGAAATCGCCCAAATCTACATTGAAATCGCCCTAATCTACATTGAAATCGCCCTAATCTACATTGAAATCGCCCTAATCTACAGTGAAACCCCCCTATCTACATTGAAATCGCCCTAATATACATTGAATACTCCCAGTCTACATTGAAATCGCCCTAATCTCTTTGAAATCGCCCAATTCTACATTGAAATCGCCCAAATATCTTTGAAATCGCCAAAATCTAGATTGAAATCGTCCTTATTTACCCAGAAACTCTAATTCTAACTTGAAAAAATTCCGTTCAATAATCCTTAGTTGACAGTTACTAGATTCAAACTAGACATTTGCCTACTATCTTATCTGTCTGTCTATCGTAGGTCCCGCCCGTTTCGCTTTCCTGGAAAGCCTTCGCCCGTTCCTGGTCAACGGAGGAGTTCGCCAACCGCCACGCAGCCTTGTCTCCGAGCTGCTCAACCATCTCATACAGACGGAAGCCTCGCCAGACACTATCGAAGAGTTAATCTTGCATCTTGACGTTGATTGTTTAGACCCTGACAATGTACTAAAATTGGCATGGCAACGAGGCTTATACGACGTTATAGTCTACGTGCACACAGTTGCCATGGGCGATCCGGTGACGCCTTTGAAGCAGCTATTAGAAGAATTAAAACGCCGACAAGCTGATTCGTTAACTAACGAATTCGACGCAAGTTTCCAACAGCTAGGCGGCAAATCTTTAGTGCATTTGAGCGCCTGTTTAGCTGGTCAACCCTATTTCGCCGCTTCGTCTAATAATTTGCCTAGCAACGCGGCTAGCAACGCCCAATTAAACGTGTTCGCCCTGCTGGTTAACAAATGCGCTCGAACTGGTCGATTCGACAATCTCGAGGCTCTTTGCCGCTTCAGCATTGGCGACTTGCTCAACTTTCTGGCTCTGGCTTTTCAAGAAAATTTCTTTGCTGGCGAGTCTGGATTGTCTAGGAAACAGGAGCTGCTGGATGATTTGATTGCCACGGTGGCTGACGGCCGAGGTTTCACTCCCGGACAGGTTGGGGCTTTGTTCAGCTTCCTGGTGAAACTCCTGGTGCAGTCGCACTCCGAAGGATTGCACTTTCCGGCTAGGGTGTTCGATCAGGTGAGCAGAGATGGCGATTTTTAGGCCTGGAAGGGTCAGGGGGTTAGGGGATAACGCGGCACTGAAGGGTCAGGGGGTTTAGGGATAACGCGGCACTGAAGGGTCAGGGGGTTAGGGGATAACGCGGCACTGAAGGGTCCAGGGGGTTTAGGGATAAAGCGGCACTGAAGGGTCAGGGGGTTAGGGGATAACGCGGCACTGAAGGGTCGGGGGGTTTAGGGATAAAGCGGCACTGAAGGGTCAGGGGGTTAGGGGATAACGCGGCACTGAAGGGTCAGGGGGTTTAGGGATAAAGCGGCACTGAAGGGTCAGGGGGTTAGGGGATAACGCGGCACTGAAGGGTCGGGGGGTTTAGGGATAACGCGGCACTGAAGGGTCAGGGGGTTTGGGGATAAAGCGGCACTGAAGGGTCAGGGGGTTAGGGGATAACGCGGCACTGAAGGGTCGGGGGTTAGGGGATAACGCGGCACTGAAGGGTCAGGGGTTAGGGGATAACGCGGCACTGAAGGGTCAGGGGGTTAGGGGATAACGCGGCACTGAAGGGTCGGGGGTTTAGGGATAACGCGGCACTGAAGGGTCCAGGGGGTTTAGGGGATAACGCGGCACTGAAGGGTCAGGGGGTTAGGGGATAACGCGGCACTGAAGGGTCAGGGGGTTAGGGGATAACGCGGCACTGAAGGGTCAGGGGGTTAGGGGATAACGCGGCACTGAAGGGTCAGGGGGTTAGGGGATAACGCGGCACTGAAGGGTCAGGGGGTTAGGGGATAACGCGGCACTGAAGGGTCAGGGGGTTAGGGGATAACGCGGCACTGAAGGGTCAGGGGGTTAGGGGATAACGCGGCACTGAAGGGTCAGGGGGTTAGGGGATAACGCGGCACTGAAGGGTCAGGGGGTTAGGGGATAACGCGGCACTGAAGGGTCAGGGGGTTAGGGGATAACGCGGCACTGAAGGGTCAGGGGGTTAGGGGATAACGCGGCACTGAAGGGTCAGGGGGTTAGGGGATAACGCGGCACTGAAGGGTCAGGGGGTTAGGGGATAACGCGGCACTGAAGGGTCAGGGGGTTAGGGGATAACGCGGCACTGAAGGGTCAGGGGGTTAGGGGATAACGCGGCACTGAAGGGTCAGGGGGTTAGGGGATAACGCGGCACTGAAGGGTCAGGGGGTTAGGGGATAACGCGGCACTGAAGGGTCAGGGGGTTTGGGGAATAAAGCGGCACTGAAGGGTCACAGGGTTAGGGGATAACGCGGCTCTGAAGGGTCAGAGGACTAAACACAGCTTCTCCCCAATGTGCGTCCCCCAGGTGCTGGAGTACCTGTGCACCCGGCCGGAGAGACCAACCTCGGACACGACAGAGCAGCAGTCAGCCGTGATAGCACTGCTCAATAGCGGCCGTCTGTCATCTGGCGCCGTCAACTCTGACCGACTGCTCGCCCTAGCAACAGAGGCTGGCTTTCATAGGGTTCGGTCTCATCTGTACTTGGAGAGACGCGAATTCGCCCCGGTGATTGAGTGCATGCTGCTAGACGAACAACGAGCTCCGGCTGTGTTCGATTACGTGGCTGAATTGATGCTGGGACAGCAGCTTCCCGAGGCTCAGCAATCCGCCGTGCGGAATACTTGCTGGCGATTGTTGGACGTAAGTCTTAGTAGTCTAGTACAGTTTTGAGTAGTCTTGTACACTAACGAGTGGTCTTGTACACTAATGAGTAGTCTTGTACTCAATTGAGTAGTCTTGGACACAAATGAGTAGTCTAGTTCACTAATGAGTAGTCTTGTACACTACTGAGTAGTCTTGGATACTAATAAGTAGTCTTTGACACTAATGAGTAGTCTTGTACACTAATGAGTAGTCTTGTACACTAATGAGTAGTCTTGGACACTAATAAGTAGTCTTTGACACTAATGAGTAGTCTTGTACACTAATGAGTAGTCTTGTACACTAATGAGTAGTCTTGGACACTAATGAGTAGTCTTGTACACTAATGAGTAGTCTTGTACACTAATGAGTAGTCTTGTACACTACAGAGTAGTCTTGGACACTAATAAGTAGTCTTTGACACTAATGAGTAGTCTTGTACACTAATGAGTAGTCTTGTACACTAATGAGTAGTCTTGGACACTAATGAGTAGTCTTGTACACTTATGAGTAGTCTTGGACACTAATGAGTAGTCTTGTACACAAATGAGTAGTCTTGTACACTAATGAGTAGTCTTGTACACTAATGAGTAGTCTTGTACACAAATGAGTAGTCTTGTACACTAATGAGTAGTCTTGTACACTTATGAGTAGTCTTGTACACTAATGAGTAGTCTTGTACACTAATGAGTAGTCTTGTACACTAATGAGTAGTCTTGTACACTTATGAGTAGTCTTGTACACAAATGAGTAGTCTTGTACACTAATGAGTAGTCTTGTACACTAATGAGTAGTCTTGTACACAAATGAGTAGTCTTGTACACTAATGAGTAGTCTTGTACACTTATGAGTAGTCTTGTACACTAATGAGTAGTCTTGTACACTAATGAGTAGTCTTGTACACTTATGAGTAGTCTTGTACACTAATGAGTAGTCTTGTACACTTATGAGTAGTCTTGTACACTAATGAGTAGTCTTGTACACTAATGAGTAGTCTTGTACACTTATGAGTAGTCTTGTACACTAATGAGTAGTCTTGTACACTAATGAGTAGTCTTGTACACCAAACAGTAGTCTTGTAAGGTAATAATAATCAGTCTAGTACTATTTTAATAATCTCAGAAACTTTAAATAAATTCAATCTGCACTTTTACATCTCAGAGGCTGGTATCAACCGACGCGACAAAGACGGTCCTGCTAATTACGCAACAACTCGGCGAACAATTATTCAACGCCGTTGATCGTCTAGCCGACCAACCCAGCCTGTGCTACAGCCTTCTCGGCGCCTATTTCTCCTTGCTCAGGCAGGAGGATCGGGAGAGCGCCGCCGCGGCAGCAGTCGCCGCAGCCGCTACCGCCTCGGCCACTGTTCCAATCAGTCCGCCGTCGTTGGGACTGGCGCTGCCTCGAGACAATGAGGACAGCCTGACCGAGACCTATCTAAGATTGATGGCTAGCCAAGCGCCGGCTAGGCTTGTGGACGAGCTGCAGCAGCCGGGACTTCGATTCAATCCCCATGCTTTGATCAAGGTGATCCCTCGTCGATTGGCATGCCTCTTATCCACTCCCAGGCACTTAAAAATCTTGTTATTTTTCTTTTTTTTATTTTATTTTACGCAGAAATTTTCCGTACTTGCTACTTACTTGCCAATTCTAAGTAGTAAAACTAGCCCATTTCATTCCAAAACCGATTTTCCACAGCACCTGGACCCGCACAGTCAAGCCGAACCTCTAGCAATCTGCTACGAATTGGCCAATCAACCCGACCGAGCTTTGGACGTACTTCTAGACCGACTGGACGCTGTTTGGAGCTCATCGAAGTTGACTGGCGACGAGCGTTCGAACGCCGTACTCGACTGGCTAGGCAAATGCGCCGACACCTGCTCCCGGGCTGCCAGGCATCGGCGGCAGGACGAGCTGGCCGCTGCCGTTGCTGCTGCTTCCGCGGGCGCTTCTAGCGCAACCGAGCAGCTCTGGTTGCGCCTGCTCGATCGGGTACTTCAACGAGCTCGTCGCAACCACAATCCAAACCAGAACAAAGACTCGTTGTCTTCGTCCGACGATGCAGACATTAGCGACGAAATCGAATTAGTTCGGCTGGCTTGTCGAAGTCTAGTTGCGAGGATGACCGCCGGCAGCGGCGTCTCTTTGCCGTCGGTGCTGCGCCGGCTGCTGTCGGATCCGGCTTACACGGCTGACAGGGTTGGCCAGCTGTTGGATCTGCTGGTGCACCTGTTGGATTCGTGTCGATATGAAAGTACTCTGTTGGCTACGTGCGCCGGTCTGGTGGGCAGGTAAGAGCTGTTTTTTTGAAGGTGTCTTTGCTATGTATTGCTTATTGGCCCTCTCTAAATTAATTCAGACTCGATGGTTACTTTTTTTGGTCAGACGGTTTAGAGATTGTCATATACGCTCGTAGCTGGCATAAGGGGGAAAGTTAACTTTCATATTGTTCTGCATGAAAGTTAGACCCACAATCTAGACAAACAGACAAGCAGAGAGAGATAAACAGAAAGTCAGACAGACAGCCAAGCAAAGACGGACGGACAGACAGACAGACAGACAGACAGACAGACAGACAGACAGACAGACAGACACACAGACAGACAGACAGACAGACAAACCCCGCGCTCTCAGAGACGCCAATATGCGACTGCTGGAAGCCTGCCAGTCGGCCCGTCGGGCTGCGGTTGCTGGCATCTCTAGCGGCGGCAGCGGCAGCGGTGGCGACTGTTGCGCCAGCTGCGGTCTTCGACTCGACGAAACTGGCTTTGCCGGTGTCGGCGGCGGTAACAGAGTCGGCGGAAGTATTTTACTATTCCGGCGTTGCGGTCACGCTTGTCACTCGAGATGCCTTCCGGGTGGAGGTGAGCGCTCTTTCAGCTTCGTTGATACTTAAAATAGGAATTTTAAGTATTTTATTAATATCGATGTGAAAACGGATCGTTTAAGATTCTTTGATCCCAAATTGGGATTTTTAATTATTTTATTAATATCGATGTGAACACGGATCGTTTAAGATTCTTTGATCCCAAATTGGGATTTTAAGTATTTTATTAATATCGATGTGAAAACGGGTCTTTCAAGATTCCTTAGATCCCAAACTGGGATTTTAACTATTTTTTTAATATCGATGTCAAAACGGATCGTTTAAGATTCTTTGATCCCAAATTGGGATTTTAAGTATTTTATTAATATCGATGTGAAAACGGGTCTTTCAAGATTCCTTAGATCCCAAACTGGGATTTTAACTATTTTTTTAATATCGATGTCAAAACGGATCGTTTAAGATTCTTTGATCCCAAATTGGGATTTTAAAGTATTTTATTAATATCGGTGTGAAAGCGGATCTTTTAAGATTCTTTGATCTTAATTATATGTATTTTATAAAAATCGATGTGAAAACGGATCTTTTAAGATTCTGTGATCCCTAATTGGGATTTTAAGTATTTTATTAGTATCAATATGTAAACGGATCTTTTAAGATTCTGTGATCCCTAATTGGAATTTCAAGTGTTTCATTAATATCGATGTGAAAACGGGTCTTTCAAGATTCCTTAGATCCCAAACTGGGATTTTAACTATTTTTTTAATATCGATGTCAAAACGGATCGTTTAAGATTCTTTGATCCCAAATTGGGATTTTAAGTATTTTATTAATATCGATGTGAAAACGGGTCTTTCAAGATTCCTTAGATCCCAAACTGGGATTTTAACTATTTTTTTAATATCGATGTCAAAACGGATCGTTTAAGATTCTTTGATCCCAAATTGGGATTTTAAAGTATTTTATTAATATCGGTGTGAAAACGGATCTTTTAAGATTCTTTGATCTTAATTATATGTATTTTATAAAAATCGATGTGAAAACGGATCTTTTAAGATTCTGTGATCCCTAATTGGGATTTTAAGTTTTTTATTAGTATCAATATGTAAACGGATCTTTTAAGATTCTGTGATCCCTAATTGGAATTTCAAGTGTTTCATTAATATCGATGTGAAAAGGGATCTTTTAAGATTCTTTGATCCCAAATTGCGATTTTAACTTCGTTTTTTGTGTACTTTACAAGGTGTTGACAGTGACAGCCCGTCAGTCCAGTGCCCCTCCTGCTCCCCTGGCGCCGATTTGCACTATCGCCGTCGCTCGCCAGCAGCATCTTCGGCTGATTCAACAGCGGGCTACAGCGGACAGAGACAGCAGCAGCAACAGCAGCAGCAGCAACCAGCCATTCCAGCTGAAGACTCAGCCGCTGTCAACCGACGCTATTTTCGTCTAATTCAAAAATTGAAAACGCCAGATCGCGCGGAATTTTTCGAATCCCTACGCCGTCAACGACAACAGCAACAGCAGCATCAGCAGTTTCATCAGGCTGACCATCATCATCATCAGTGGCGTCAGGGCTCTGCGACAGTCTCCAGCGCTGTGCCGCTGCGTTTGAGTCCGGCCACTCCTGCTTGGCTGTGATTTGGGATTTTATTTGGTTCTTTGTGATTCAAAATTAAAATTTCATCTCAAAATTTAAATCCCATAAAAACAAAACATTTCTGTGTCAAGTGCTGATTTTTTGCCCCGCGAAAACACTTTCCATATGATTCCTATTTTTACTACTGCAACCGGTCCCTCCCTGAAGCTTATTTCAGACACCAGATCCCTCCCTGAAGCTTATTTGAGACACCGGATCTCTCCCTGAAGCTTATTTGAGACACCAGATCCCTCCCTGAAGCTTATTTGAGACACCGGATCCCTCCCTGAAGCTTATTTGAGACACCAGATCCCTCCCTGAAGCTTATTTGAGACACCAGGTCCCTCCCTGAAGCTTATTTGAGACACCAGGTCCCTCCCTGAAGCTTATTTGAGACACCAGATCCCTATCTGAAGCTTATTTGAGACACCAGATCCCTAACTGAAGCTTATTTGAGACACCAGTTCCATACCTGAAGCTTATTTGAGACACCAGATCCCTACCTGAAGCTTATTTGAGACACCAGATCCCTGCCTGAAGCTTATTTGAGACACCAGATCCCTATCTGAAGCTTATTTGAGACACCAGATCCCTAACTGAAGCTTATTTGAGACACCAGTTCCATACCTGAAGCTTATTTGAGACACCAGATCCCTACCTGAAGCTTATTTGAGACACCAGATCCCTACCTGAAGCTTATTTGAGACACCAGATCCCTATCTGAAGCTTATTTGAGACACCAGATCCCTAACTGAAGCTTATTTGAGACACCAGTTCCATACCTGAAGCTTATTTGAGACACCAGATCCCTCCCTGAAGCTTATTTGAGACACCAGATCCCTCCCTGAAGTTTAGTTTCAAAATTCCTGATCTCTCTGAAGCTAGTTAGGACGCATAGTTTTACTGCACATAGACAATATATTTTAATATGCTACGTCAAAAGTTGCTAATTTATGTTGTTTGATATTTGACGTAATGTATGCCTAGTCTCCACGCTATTTGATTAATACAAAATTAATTATCTTTCATATTGTTCTGCACCCTATAGCAGGTTAACAAGTGATTTCTATTTTTATGCAGATGATTTTTCCCATAAGTGGAACATTTTTGTTCTTAATCTTTACTTGTAATTGTATGTTACGCTCGTAACAAGCATAGATGATAAATTTTCAACATGATTTTGAAGCTTCGGCACAGGCTTGCTACCCAGCGTACATGTACCCGCTTGTTTTGCTAGTTAATCATGTACATTGTTTTACGAGTATTCAGCCATATTTGATCTACAAAATTTGTTCTCTTCATAGATTTCTTAACAAATAAACAACGAATTACAAAAATGTGTATTGAGAGTTTTGTATTTTATTATTTTTTACTGAATAATTGCCTCAAGATTATGTACTTTTGTAGAGCCTTGTTCCTCCTCACACTCCATGAGTCCCCTCACACCCCTGTCTGCCCCACACCCCAAGACTCCTCCTCACACCCCTCTCTGCCCCACACCCCATGAGTCCTCCTAACACCCCTGTCTGCCCCACACCCCAAGAGTCCTCCTCACACCCCTTTCTGCCCCACACCCCATGAGTCCTCCTAACACCCCTGTCTGCCCCACACCCCAAGAGTCCTCCTCACACCCCTGTCTGCCCCACACCCCATGAGTCCTCCTAACACCCCTGTCTGCCCCACACCCCAAGAGTCCTCCTAACACCCCTGTCTGCCCCACACCCCATGAGTCCCCTCACACCCCTGCCAGCCCCACACCCCATGAGTCCTCCTAACACCCCTGCCCGCCCCACACCCCATGAGTCCTCCTAACACCCCTTTCTGCCCCACACCCCATGAGTCCCCTCACACCCCTGCCAGCCCCACACCCTATGAGTCCTCCTCACACCCCTTTCTGCCCCACACCCCAAGAGTCCTCCTCACACCCCTGTCTGCCCCACACCCCAAGAGTCCTCCTAACACCCTTGTCTGCCCCACACCCCATGAGTCCTCCTCACACCTCTGTCTGCCCCACACCCCATGAGTCCCCTCACACCCCTGCCAGCCCCACACCCCATGAGTCCTCCTAACACCCCTGCCCGCCCCACACCCCATGAGTCCTCCTAACACCCCTTTCTGCCCCACACCCCATGAGTCCTCCTAACACCCCTTTCTGCCCCACACCCCAAGAGTCCTCCTCACACCCCTTTCTGCCCCACACCCCAAGAGTCCTCCTCACACCCCTGTCTGCCCCACACCCCAAGAGTCCTCCTAACACCCTTGTCTGCCCCACACCCCAAGAATCCTCCTAACACCCTAAGCTGAAAAAACCTTCCAGTTCCGCCGCTACGGCCGATTCCGCGCCGTTTATCGGCTAACTCGCCGTCGGGCCAACCGCATCCTGACCCGGCACCTGCTGGCGGCCAACTGCGCCATCTGCGGCATCAGCTCGTGCATTGGCGACATAATTAGCCAACGATTGGAGACTAGCACTACGAGCACGGGCGAGCCGAGGACGCACAGCTGGAGTCGCACCGCAACTATCAGTTTGTGCGGCCTCATGCTGGGCCCTCTGTCGCACTATTGGTACCTCTATCTGGATAAGAGATTCGTTGGTAGAACCGCTCGCTCCCTGGCCTATAAGCTAGTGTTTGACACGATTTTATTCTCGCCGTTGTACATCACACTCTACGTGATCGCGCTGGGCATATTGCGCAGTTCCTCACTAGAAGAGGTTCGCCAAGATCTAATTGAATCCGGCTTAACTATCTACAAATACGAGGCTACCGTGTGGACGGCTGCTCAGATTTTCAACTTTTATTTTTTACCAACGCGTCTGCGAGTAACGTTTGATAATCTCATGTCCCTTGGGTTCGATACGCTTTATTCGTATCGATTGAATCGAGCACGTGATCATCGATTGACAGAGTCTTCAGCTGCTGCTGAGCCTGATGCAAATCAAGATAAATGCGACTTAACTGATCGCGATAAAAAGAGATAACGTGTCAGAGACCATCATCCAATTTAAGAGAGAAACTGTGCTCTTCATTATTGAGTGCTTCGCAGTAGGAATGTGTCTTTCATGTTATTAAAATTTTAATTTTATTGCATTTAGTTTTCTTTTATTCGTTTTGATTTCGCTCGCGCGAAAGCAGTTTCATTTTAAATTAAAAATTTAAATTAGATTTTAAATTATATATTTAAATAAATGCGTTGTTGATTTGAACGATCCTTCCGGATGTGCATGAATTTTATTTAAAATGATCTTTACAAGAGATGGACTGGCTCTAAAATTATTTACATGACAGATTTTACTCAGTTGGGGGCTTTTTATGGAAACATTTTTCCTTAGTAGCTCGTAGCTTTTAAAGCTTTAGCTCAGCTGAATTTGCAAAGGAGTTGTAGCCTAGTGGCTAGGGCGTCTGCCTCATGACCGGAAGGTCGTGGGCTCGAGTCCCGGCCCTAGGAGACGATTTGTGCCCTTGAGCAAGGCACTTAATCCCGCATTGCTTCAGTCCATCCAGCTGAGATCGGGTACCAGTTTGAGCTGGGTAAATTTAGTGTGGGTGTTGCGGCCCCTCCAGCCCGCCAGGCTGAAAGCTGTACACAGCCCTCGGATGCGCCGCGCAACTAGCTGCGGCTGTGCCGTGGGCTGTACATCTGATCGAAAGGTCGGGTGTCTAAATTTGTTTTTCAGCTGAATAATAAGACTCAGCATTAAAATCATCGCTAAAATCTGTTTAGAATTCGAACTGTGCAATACGCTGCCCATAATCTAAATCTATTCTGTCGTTCTCTATCAATACTCATGATACTGAAAATAGCTTAGTTTGTTAATAGTATTGATTCCTAGGTCTAAAAGATTTTTAGCCATTTTTATATTATGTAGCAGCGGCCTTGAGCCCTCTTCTGTAGGTTTTTCCCTAGACCCTCTTATCATTCTTCTCCCCCAGTTTTTCCATTCCCAACCGGTCCTCCGCTTGACGCGCCCACCCCCAATGCATTTCTATTGTTCGAAATCATTCAAGCGGGACTAAAAAATGAACTTGGGAACGCACTTTGGCACTTTTTAGGGAAAATGTATGCATTAATTTCGCCACTATTTTTTTGCTATTTCAAGAACTTTTTATTCGTATCTAGTGCAAAAAAATCATTTTTATCTTCAATAACTCTAAAGCCGACTTAGCTTATGTTCACGTAATTCTTAATGAGTCCAGGGACAACTAAATACTTAAGTATTTAAGACAAATAAGTATTTAGTTGTCCCTGAATGAGTCATCCCATCTGGGTTATTTTTAGTAGCCAATCAGAGTGCGGCTGGCGATGACGTCACTGGGTTGCTTGGCAGCGTGCTTCAACTATGGCTTTTACCACATCAAGGTCGGCTTTTACCACGGATTATCGGCGTGATACATGACTGGCAGTATTTAAGCGAGTCCCATGAGCTGCCCTTGGAACCAGCCGAAAGAGAGTCCAGAAGCCGCGACAGACCGCCTCGGTGTATGCTTCTAAGCCCCCCGACGCTCCCCCTTAATCTAGCTCCCCTGAATTGCTTTTTGCCGCCACCACTTACCCCCTCCCCGGACTGCGAGTTCTTCCAACTTGAATTTCCCCTTCCCGGATTGGGATTTATCCCCAACTGCAACTGCAACTCAGCCCTCAGTCACGCTCCATAACAGCTATAGAGGGGCGAGTAGTTCTAGGGATCAAGGGCTGGTCTTCGGCTCTTGCCTAGAATCAGTCACGCCTGAGTACCCGCATCAGTTGGACTGAGGAGTAGGAGTCTGAATTCATAAGGGAAGGGTAGTCAGCACATAAATAAAAAGGTTATAACCAAGGACGCCTTACGTAGGACCTATTTAAGGTGTCCTTGGCTATGACATGCAAAGCTGTTTAAGTTAACGCTTTTAAAAGACACCGGTAAAACTTAAAACAAAGTAAATTTGTGAATTATTAAGTTTTTGAACACCGATATCATAGAAGTTAGAAAAGCCATCGAAAATTAGCTTTTGTTTACTGGTAATATTATCAATAGTAAAGACGCAGCTTCTTTGTTTGGCAATTTGACTTTTTATATATACCAATTTTTATTTAAAGAACAAATATTGGCGTATTATACCCATTTGAAGCCCCTCATTTGATTAATAAAATAGATAGCATATTAATAAATTGAGCATGCTTAGTTATAAGTATAAACGTGTTTCATGTTGTAAGCCAGGGCCCAGTCCTTACAATGCTAGACAGCGCTTAGTCACTTAGTGAGTCTCATTTATATTATAGCTATGTTAGCTATTTAATTTAAACTGATAATAACAAATTTCTTATAATTTTTTGTGTGAAAAAGTGTAGCAAAAGTATCGTTTTATTTTTAAATGCCATTACTTTATAGGCTGTCACTAACTTTCTTTCTGTCTGCTCACATGAATATCTGATACAGTAATACACTGATATGATTAAATCTACTTTATCCACACAGTAGTCTGCCTATCTTGGAAGTGTTCCATGGGAATGAGCCTGGCTTTATCTGCACAGTATTATGCCTATCTTGGCAGTGTTCTGTGGGAATAAGCCTAGCTTTATCTGGACAGTAGTCTGCCTTTTGTGGCAGTGTTCCATGCAGATAATCAAATATCTGACAGTAACATAGATAGGGATAAGCACTGCCTTTTTATATTGTTATATTTTTATATTGTTTGTATTTATAAATTTTTTTCTATATTATATAAAAATATTATAGGCTTCTTTTCCTCTTTATTAAATCTCAATTGTTATTATTGGGCCTGATAGTAGCATAATGCATTTTATAGGATTTATTGGTATAATATGATAGGCCTTAGCTTACTAAACTAAATAACTAAATCACTTGCTAAACTAACTAATCATTTGCTAGGTAATAAAAGAGGCTAATCTGCAGGAAGGTTGTAGGCACCTTGATACTTAAAGCAATATTGTCCTACAACTAGCAATAGGGAATTACTATCTATGCCTATGGTACTGACTTTTGAAGTATATTCAGTTACACTAAATATGGTATTTAGGCATAGACACAAACAGAGTGCACAATAGAATTCAAGTTACTAGTATAGTACCCATTCATACACTCATATAGAATATACAAGTGGTAGTTCTTGGAATATATACTCTCTATACCTTGGGGGTTGCCCTCATGGATATAAATTGTACAACTAGCCTAGACATTCCTTAGGTTCACAATCACCTTGACTTTTGCATTTCAGTTCACAATTACCTATGTCTCTATGCCATTTTAGTACCAAAATGACAAAGTGGAATCACTCTATTTAGAGCTTTCAATATTTGATTGAAGTTTATCAAAAGTTGTTAATCAAAAGTGATTGCAGTCTGTCACATATATATATCCACTTTGGCACTTTGGTATAGGATCATTTGCAAATAGCTGTCCTCATTAGAATGATAGCAAACTGAAGCTGGACATACATTAGAGTCTAATACTCCTAAATAAAAAGGCAATGGCAAAATAATTTTAATATACCCAGCTTTAGTTCATGATCATTTAAGTAGGGTCACTGTGTGTTAATGATCAGGAAGCAAAGGTAAGAGGGTGCAGAAGTGCCTTAGGCAGTGCCTTTTTTGACAACATCAGATATGAATACCCATTTGTTAGGTCACTGCAAGCTATATATGGCCACTCCTATATATCATTGGTATACAATCATTTGCATGTCCCTGTCCCCCTTTGAATGATTGCAAACCAAAGCTAGGTAACCATTTTTTAGATTCATTACTAAACTCCAGGCATGAAAATTTTGTGTTATTCATCTTCCTGGCTTTGGTTTGCGATCATTTAAAGGGGGCAGGGATATGCAAATGATCATATACCAAAGGTGATATATAGGAGTGGCATAGCTTCTGGTGTCAGACAGTCCATTTGTCTGACTGTCGTTATAATTGACTGGTCTGAAAATATTGATGCTTTTGAGTTTCTATTCCTTTCAATAGTGATCGCACCTTTTAATGGTGATTGTGGCCTTCTGGAATGATTGTAAACTGAAGGAATGCCCTGGCCCATAGGCCAACCAATTCATGCACAAGGCTCTAAATAAATGCAACCCTGTACATGAAATTGCATTAGGGAAAATAAATGATTTACAATGTGGGGTCAAACCTGGACAAGTCACACACAAAGCAAGATGCACTAGACCACCAAGCTACCTGCCCTCAATATAATAGGCCTAGCTAGAAATGATTAATTTCTATGCCAAGTAAGTTACATGCATATATTCCTAAAGTGTAAGTCAATTATTGTAGTTAGAAGGTTGTATCTCTTTGTATTCCAAAACTTTATAAATATCAAAAATATTAGTATATTAAATAAGTATTAATAGAAAATTTAATAATACCAATTATAGAAAGATGCTATCTTGAAATACAGCTAGGTTTGTCAAATTTTAGGAGGTATAGTCCATCTTTAGATCCATCCTTAGTTCCATTTTTTGTACTTTAGGGTCTCTTATATAGTGCTCATAAAATTTGTTTGCAATAATTAATAAACAGCAAAATATTTTTTTAATCAAGAGTTTCATTTCATTTCTATTAGTAATTATATATGTTGATTAGATTAAATGTAAATTAGATTTATAAACTTCATTAATTAGCAAGGCCAGGCCAGGCCAAAATTATGACTCGCACTTAAAGATTCACAAACATATTAATTCCAGATTTGAATCCTTGCTTGCTAATAACACACAGTAAAACTTGAGTGCAGAATATTTTGTTTCTAAGCTAACTCAGTCTAAGCCAGTTGAAGCATGTACGGACAGGTTCCGCCTTATCAGACAGGCCAGCACGGCCCTCCACACCAACCCCCTCTACCGCCATCCATTGCTGCATCCACCGGCTCTGCTGCTAGCTTTGGCAGCAATAGCAGCTTTGATTCCAATGTTCTTGGCCTATTGCGCAATATGGAACGCGAGGATTTGCAAAATTTAAGCGATCCAACTATTGAAAGTTTAATTTCCGATGATGCAGATGTGAGTTTTTATTTACTATGATCTTACAATGCTTGGGTGACATCACGCTATAAGTCAAGTTTCAACCCAATTGCAGCCCAGGGTGATTATCTCTAGCGTGTAAACAAAGGAACTCTACCATCCGCAAATTAATGTTCCCAAAAACTATGTTTTCCGGAATATCATAATCCCCAAATTTCAAGTTCCTCAAACAGGGCTTCCTTTCTTCCTTCCTTCCCTTCTTCCTTCCTTCCTTCCTTCTCTTCTTCCTTTCTTCCTTCCTTCCTTCCTTTATTTCTTCCTTCCTTCCTTCCCTTCTTCCTTCCTTCCTTCCTCTCCTTTTTTCCACTTTCTTTCCACCCGACCTTTCGACCACATGTGCGGCCCACGGCACACCCGCAGCTAGCTGTGTACAGCTGCTCAGCCTGACGGGCTGGAGGGGCCGCAACACCCACCATAAATTTATCCAGCTCAAACTGGTACCCGATCTCAGCTGGGTGAACTGAAGCAATGTAGGATTAAGTGCCTTGCTTAAGGGCAAAATTGTCTTCTAGGCCGGGACTCGAACCCACGACCTTCTGGTCATAAAGGCAGGCACCTTAGGCTACAAATTCTCAAATTATTAGAATTATTTAGTTTGAAACACCTAGTAATGATTAGCCAACAATAACCGCTAAAACATCAAGCAAAGAGTTAATAAATTCTTCGCAACATATCGGCCAAATTACACAGTTAAACAAAATGCAAGAGATCAAACTGACCGAGGGTGCCACTAATCGCAGTCTAGCCGAGGACAGTCTCAAACAGCAGAGCCGGTTAGAACAGCGTCGTCGCGAGCTAATCACGGCGCATAAAAAAGCTGCCGAATTGGTTCAACAGCATCGCGAGCTGGCTAACAGACTGGCTGGCGGTGGTGGGCAGGCCGAGTCACTAGAGACTCTTCACTCGCTGTTGCAATCCGCCTGTCTGGAAGCCGAAGAGAGCGGCGAATCAATTTTAGACAGATTTCTATCCCAGCAGCTCAGTCTAACGGATTTTGTTAGCGCGTACACCCAGACCCGCCAGTTGTATCACACTCGCCGAGCTAAAGCTGATAAAGTTACGGAGATTTCTAATCAACGAATAGTGCAAGCTTCGGCTGCTTATCGTACGACGTCAACTGCTGGTGCTCCGCTTGTTGGTGGCGGGCCGTTTGTGCCGCCTTCGATGCCGCCTCCGATGCCGCCTCCGTTGCAATCGTATTACTTTCCAGCTCCGGGTAATCAACCGCCCTATTATGGCGGTCGGCCGTAAATCCTTTTTTCGTACTGTTTTTATTAAACAAACTTCAACATTGAGAATTTATTAGTTATTTAGACAGAACTGACGATTAACGCTTAAAGCTATAATTATAAGTGTTAAACTATTCGTACTGTTACAATCTGCTTTTGTTTCGTATATTATTTCATTTTATTAACATCGTTTGACTAATTAGAGTCCGAACTGTGTCGTACATGTAGATCCTTTCCCATGTGAGCAATCACTTTTGCCGCATGTTTTTCTGACTCTTTTCTTTTTGCTGATGTCCATATTGCTTATTTATCTTTTGATTAAGTTCTGTCTGACCTGTGGCTATAAATAGGTTGATTATTTTTTCAGTAAAGTAAAATATCTATTCAGTTTACCGCTCCATTATATTATGTTATTGAATTATTGTTTTTAAAGCAACATTTTATTTTAACATTTTTGCATGCTCTCACATAACGTAGGTTGTTGGAGCCGCCAACCTCCCAGATCCTCAAGTTGTTTGAGCTGCCAACCTCCCAGATCCTCAAGTTGTTTGAGCTGCCAACCTCCCAGATCCTCAAGTTGTTGGAGCCGCCAACCTCCCAGATCCTCAAGTTGTTTGAGCTGCCAACCTCCCAGATCCTCAAGTTGCTGGAGCCGCCAACCTCCCAGATCCTCAAGTAGTTGGAGCCGCCAACCTCCCAGATCCTCAAGTTGTTTGAGCTGCCAACCTCCCAGATCCTCAAGTTGCTGGAGCCGCCAACCTCCCAGATCCTCAAGTTGTTGGAGCCGCCAACCTCCCAGATCCTCAAGTTGTTTGAGCTGCCAACCTCCCAGATCCTCAAGTTGCTGGAGCCGCCAACCTCCCAGATCCTCAAGTTGTTTGAGCTGCCAACCTCCCAGATCCTCAAGTTGCTGGAGCCGCCAACCTCCCAGATCCTCAAGTAGTTGGAGCCGCCAACCTCCCAGATCCTCAAGTTGCTGGAGCCGCCAACCTCCCAGATCCTCAAGTAGATGGAGCCGCCAACCTCCCAGATCCTCAAGTTGCTGGAGCCGCCAACCTCCCAGATCCTCAAGTTGTTTGAGCCGCCAACCTCCCAGATCCTCAAGTTGTTTGAGCTGCCAACCTCCCAGATCCTCAAGTTGCTGGAGCCGCCAACCTCCCAGATCCTCAAGTAGTTGGAGCCGCCAACCTCCCAGATCCTCAAGTAGTTGGAGCCGCCAACCTCTCAGATCCTAAAGTAGATGGAGCCGCCAGCCTCTCAGATCCTCAAGTAGTTGGAGCCGCCAGCCTCTCAGATCCTCAAGTAGTTGGAGCCGCCAACCTCCCAGATCCTCAAGTTGCTGGAGCCGCCAACCTCCCAGATCCTCAAGTAGATGGAGCCGCCAACCTCCCAGATCCTCAAGTAGATGGAGCCGCCAACTTCCTCAAGTAGTTGGTGGCTCCAACCTCCCAGATGGAGGAATCCTCAATTAGTTGGAGCCGCCAACCTCCCAGATACTATTTTAACATAACTGCAATCTTGCTCTACATTTCAGTCTTTGCCATTGCTAAAGAATCTCACTGGGACGGCGTCAAGCTGTCGCCAGCTGTTATCATTTTCCTCTGGAATTAGTCGGTGTCAGCCAGTAAAACAGAATAATATTTTTAAATGTCGACTTAGATGTCTAGCAACGTCTCCTGTTGCTAGGGTGAATCGAAGCAAATCTTCTGGTTTTCATGGAGACGAGCAGCATTGGCAACGGGCCAGTAGTTCAAGCAGTGCATTCGCAGCTATTGCCACCGCCGCTGCTGCCTCTATTGCTATGGCAACGTTTGCTCTTAGTCAGGAGGAAAAACAGGAAGAGAAAATGTATTCTATTACTAAGGACGCTGAAAATACAATAAACAATCAGGAGAAGTTGCCCGACGTCACTCTTGAGGAGGTTTCTAAGCACAACAACATGCAGAATGGCGTCTGGGTTATCTATAAGGTACGTTTTTTAAAGTTGTGAGTGAGCTGGGCGCAGGCAGAGTGTGAGTGAGCACAGGCAGAGTGTGAGTGAGTACAGGCAGGTGTGAGTGAGCACAGACAGAGTGTGAGTGAGCACAGACAGAGTGTGAGTGAGCACAGACAGAGTGTGAGTGAGCACAGACAGAGTGTGAGTGAGCACAGGCAGAGTGTGAGTGAGCAAAGGCAGGTGTGAGTGAGCACAGACAGAGTGTGAGTGAGCACAGACAGAGTGTGAGTGAGCACAGACAGAGTGTGAGTGAGCACAGACAGAGTGTGAGTGAGTACAGGCAGGTGTGAGTGAGCACAGACAGAGTGTGAGTGAGCACAGACAGGTGTCAGGAAGCGCATACGATGTCGAATAAGTGAACGCAGAGTTGTCAAACTGCTTCACAACCTGGCACTCCAGAACACAGTCTATGACGTCACCAACTTTGTTGCCAGCCACCCTGGTGGTGAAAAAATCCTCCTAGCCGCCGGCAAAGACGTCGAACCATTCTGGGAGCTGTACGCTGTGCACAAAACTCCCCACGTGTTGAACCTGCTGGCCCAATACGCCATCGCCACGCTGACTCCGGCCGATGCTGAAGAGCTTGAACGCAGAAAAGCCGTCGAACAAAATCAGTCTAACGACGGCGCATTCGCCAACGAGCCGAAACGATCGCCTCTGCTGGTGCCGGTGAACCGACGCCCCTTCAACGCGATGTCGCCTCCGGCGATGCTCACTGATCGCTACTACACGCCCAATGCCATTCATTTTGTTAGAAATCATCTGCCGGTGCCGAAACTGCCTTCAAATCCCGACGAGCATCGAATCGGTCTGGACTGCGTTGATCCGCTAGACGACCAAGCTAAACTCACTAGGAGTGTAACCGTCGGATTAGACGCATTACGCAATCAATTTCCCAGGATTAGTAGCGACGTGACGCTAGCTTGCGCCGGCAATCGACGCAGCGAAATGGCGCAATGGCGCCAGGCTAGGGGTTTGGAATGGCGCCAGACTGCGGTGTCGAATGCGCGCTGGACTGGGGCGCCGTTGCATGCCGTATTGAAAACTCTTCTAGGCTTGGACTTTGAAACAGCCTGGAAGTTGGGCTACAGGCACGTGCAATTCGAGGGCATGGACAGGGACAGCGTCACGGGCGATTTCTATGGCGCCTCCGTGCCGCTGGAGGTGGCATTCGACAAATCCCGGGGTCTGCTGTTGGCCTACGAGATGAATGGGGAGCCGATACCGGCTGATCACGGATATCCGCTGCGGCTTATTGTGCCTGGTTAGACTTTCGATTATAACTGTCTATTATTATGTTTTCTCTAACTGTGTTTAATTAAATGATCCCAATGATTTCATGATCATCCACTAGAATATGAAGTCATCCCAAATCCCGGAGAATTATCTCTCAGACTCAAGAAACATCCCTAATCATTTTAACTGATCTCTAAGTTTGTCTAATTATCCTAAAGCCTACATGACTATCGATAAGCTGGCAAAATCATCTTCAACAGTATAGAATCATCCCAAGCCTTTAAGTCGTCCTTGAATCTGAACCGAATGCTCCCTAAAGCCTTAAGAATCATCCCAAGCCTTTAGAAGTATCCCATACTCGACAGAATCGTCCCCAAGCCTATAGAATTATCTTTAAACCTACATAGTCATCTTCAAGACTATAGAATCATTATGAACCATATATAATCATCCATAGGCCTATAAAATCAGTCCGAAGCCTTTGGAATTATCTCAAACCTATTGATTGATCCCCAAGCCCTTAGAATCATACCCACGTGAAAATAATCGTTCCCAAGCCAAAAAAATCATTTCCAAGACTATATAATCATTTTCAAGCCTATAGAATCATCTCCAAGCTTAATAGAAACATTCCCAAGCATATAGAATCATTTCCAAACCTACAGAATCATTCCCTAGCCTTCAGAATCATTCCCATTCCTAAATAATCATTCCCGAAGCCTAAAGAATCATTCCCGAAGCCTAAAGAATCATTCCCGAAGCCTAAAGAATCATTCCCGAAGCCTAAAGAATCATTCCCTAGCATTCAGAATCATTCCCATTCCTAAAAAATCATTCCCGAAGCCTGAAGAATCATTCCCAGGCCTAAAGAATCATTCCTGAGCCTAAAGAATCATTCCCTAGCCTACAGAATCATTCCCTAGCCTTCAGAATCATTCCCTAGACTTCAAAATCATTCCTAAGCCTACAGAATCATTCCCCAGCCTACAGAATCATTCCCTAGCCTTCAGCATCATTCCCAAGCCTACAGAATCATTCCCTAGCCTTCAGAATCATTCCCAAGCCTACAAATTCATTCCCTAGACTTCAAAATCATTCCCAAGCCGACAGAATCATTCCCAAGCCTACAGAATCATTCCCTAGCCGATAGAATCATCCCCAAGCCTACAGAATCATTCCCTAGCCTTCAGAATCATTCCCAAGCCTGAAGAATCATTCCCGAAGCCTACAGAATCATTCCCGAGCCTAAAGAATCATACCTTAGCTTCAGAATCATTCCCAAGCCTACAGATTCATTTCCTAGCCTGAAGAATCATTCCCCAAGCCTGAAGAATCATTCCCGAGCCTACAGAATCATTCCCAAGCCTACAGATTCATTCCCTAGCCTTCAGAATCATTCCCCAAGCCTGAAGAATCATTCCCGAGCCTACAGAATCATTCCCAAGCCTACAGAATCATTTCCAAGCCGACAGAATCATTCCCAAGCCTACAGAATCATTTCCAAGCCTACAGAATCATTCCCAAGCCTACAGAATCATTCCCAAGCCTGAAGAATCATTCCCGAGCCTAGAGAATCATTCCCAAGCCTACAGATTCATTCCCTAGCCTTCAGAATCATTCCTCAAGCCTGAAGAATCATTCCCGAGCCTACAGAATCATTCCCAAGCCTACAGAATCATTTCCAAGCATACAGAATCATTTCCAAGCCGACAGAATCATTCCCAAGCCTACAGAATCATTCCCAAGCATACAGAATCATTCCCAAGCCGACAGAATCATTTCCAAGCCGACAGAATCATTTCCAAGCCTACAGAATCATTTCCAAGCCGACAGAATCATTTCCAAGCCGACAGAATCATTCCCAAGCCTACAGAATCATTTCCAAGCCTACAGAATCATTTCCAAGCCGACAGAATCATTCCCAAGCCTACAGAATCATTTCCAAGCCAACAGAATCATTTCCAAGCCGACAGAATCATTTCCAAGCCGACAGAATCATTTCCAAGCCGACAGAATCATTTCCAAGCCTACAGAATCATTTCCAAGCCGACAGAATCATTTCCAAGCCGACAGAATCATTCCCAAGCCTACAGAATCATTTCCAAGCCGACAGAATCATTTCCAAGCCGACAGAATCATTCCCAAGCCTACAGAATCATTTCCAAGCCTACAGAATCATTTCCAAGCCGACAGAATCATTTCCAAGCCGACAGAATCATTCCCAAGCCTACAGAATCATTTCCAAGCCGACAGAATCATCCCCAAACCAAAAAATCATCCCTATGTCTAAATAATTTTTCCCAAACCTACAAAATCATCCTTGAATCCTTAGAACTAACAACAATCTTAATTTTTATGTCCCAATCTCACCCACCAATCATCGGCGCTCGAACCCCCCGCCACCCTTTAGGCGCCATCGGAGCGCGCAGCGTCAAGTGGCTGAACCGCATCGCGCTAAGCCGCCACGAGAGCCCCAGCTTCTGGCAGCGACGCGACTACAAATTATTTCCGCCATCATTGGAGACGCCCTCGGCTGAGGACTTCGACAAGGCGCCCGCCCAGCTCTACTGGCCAGTTGCTAGCGCGATCTGCTGGCCACCGGATGGTCACGTGATCAATGTTAGCGACGACGACGAAGAAGAATTCGTAGAAATTCGCGGCTACGCATTCAGCGGCGCTGGAGCTGGCGTGGCTCGGGTTGAAGTGACCATCGACAACGGCGGCACTTGGCAACTAGCTGACTGGTCGAGTCCTGAAGATCTGCCGGATTCGGAAGAACCGTTCGGTCGACGTTGGGCCTGGCGCCTGTGGGAGGCGCGCGTTCCGGCGCCGGCGCCAGGCGAGTCGATAGAGATTGCCTGCAAAGCTGTGGACGACAACGGCAACCAGCAGCCGGAGCGATGGAGCTCCGTGTGGAATGCGCGCGGCTTGTTGGGTAACGCTTGGCATCGGATTACTGTTCGAAGATCCCGCGGTTGATTGAGGAGTTTTCTATCGGGGGGGGGGGTGTGTAATTTGGCCGATATGTTGCGAAGAATTTATTTACTCATTGCAGAAGTTTTTAGCGGTTATTTAAAACTAAAGAATTCTAATAATTTTAGAGGAGTTGTAGCCGGAAGGTCGCGAGTTCGAGTCCCGGCCCTAGGAGACAATTTTTGCCCTTAAGCAAGGCACTTAATCCTGCATAGCTTTTGTCCACCCAGCTGAGATCGGGTACCAGTTTGAGCTGGGTAAATTTAGACTGGGAGTTGCGGCCCCTCCAGCCCGTCAGGACTGAGCAGCTGTACACAGCACTCGGATGCGCCGCGCAGCTAGCATTAAAAACGTGGAAAAAAAATCGAAGAAAGCTAATAACGATAAAAATGTGTTTTCGGGATTTTTTTCTTCGAGTCGCCTGTATTGATTTTTGTAGCTTGCTACTGGCTAGTGTTAAAAATCATCTATTCGTAGAGTCAAGATTTTTACTTAATTCGTTTCACTATTGAAGATAATTTTATCTGCTATTTTTTAGCTTCTATTATTGGCTATGGTGCTTTGAATATTCCGTTAAGATCTTTGTTTTGCATTGGGCTTGCTAATTTTTACTGATGTTTCATTAAGCCTGGCGCCTTAATATCCATAAATGCAGCTGGTTACCATGGTTACCAATGTTTCGCTTCGCGAATCTCTTACTGCTCCGTGCTAAAATTTGCAGTCCAAAAATATCTGCTGACTGTCTCAGAAATTTTAAATCCGAATGTTAACTCATGCATGAAGCTTTTTTGGCTACAGTCATTATGAGTTATGAGTGAGTGAGTGACTTTTTATCACTGTTCTCACAGCGTTGTTTGTTTACTTTATGCAGTGACATTTTGCAGTCTTCTTAATTCTATTTGGGTATTTTTTCCGTTTTTCGTTATGTTTTTAACTGTTTTTGTTTTTCTATCACGAATACCAGTTTTTCCTTTTTTGAGTAGTTGGCTACGGCTAGTATTAGCTAATGGCTAATATAACAACTCTATCCAATACAAATTTTATGAAGCATCTTAAGTCGCAGAGCATCATTGAACGGCACGTTTATTACTAGTTCGCAGTATCATTGCCTTAAGCTGAACTTACAGCTTCAACAGCAATGTCCACCTCTTATACCCTGAATGTACATACCCCTGACTAGCAGCATCAACCTCTTACCCCTAATGTACATGCCCCTAACTAGCAGCATCAACCTCTTACCCCTAATCTACATACCCCTGACTAGCAGCATCAACCTCCTACCCCTAATGTACATACCCCTGACTAGCAGCATCAACCTCTTACCCCTAATGTACATGCCCCTAACTAGCAGCATCAACCTCTTACCCCTAATCTACATACCCCTGACTAGCAGCATCAACCTCCTACCCCTAATTTACATGCCCTTGACTAGCAGCATCAACCTCTTACCTCTAATGTACATGCCCTTGACTAGCAGCATCAACCTCCTACCCCTAATGTACATACCCCTGACTAGCAGCATCAACCTCCTACCCCTAATGTACATACCCCTGACTAGCAGCATCAACCTCCTACCCCTAATGTACATACCCCTGACTAGCAGCATCAACCTCTTAACCCTAATCTACATACCCCTGACTAGCAGCATCAACCTCCTACCCCTAATGTACATACCCCTGACTAGCAGCATCAACCTCCTACCCCTAATGTACATACCCCTGACTAGCAGCATCAACCTCTTAACCCTAATCTACATACCCCTGACTAGCAGCATCAACCTCCTACCCCTAATGTACATACCCCTGACTAGCAGCATCAACCTCTTACCCCTAATGTACATGCCCCTAACTAGCAGCATCAACCTCTTACCCCTAATCTACATACCCCTGACTAGCAGCATCAACCTCCTACCCCTAATTTACATGCCCTTGACTAGCAGCATCAACCTCTTACCCCTAATGTACATGCCCTTGACTAGCAGCATCAACCTCCTACCCCTAATGTACATACCCCTGACTAGCAGCATCAACCTCCTACCCCTAATGTACATACCCCTGACTAGCAGCATCAACCTCCTACCCCTAATGTACATACCCTTGACTAGCACTATTCGCCTCAAACCTCAGAGTAAAAAGTATCATCCAACAAAGGAAATAATTTATTTAATTTTGTGTAACGGACTTTATCCTTCAAAAAACTAATTTGTTAGGTGTTGCATATTGAATCTCTCCTCTATGCCTCAAAAATATTGGCAATGCTTTTCTTCAATAGACATAACGGTTTTTTATGCATGTTATCGTTTTATTTTCTGGCTTTTGCAATAAACTAGAGAATCTAAAAGTGTCTTATCATCCGCAGTAAATAATTTTCTTGCATATTTGGAGCTGGAGAACTTGTTGCTACTACGACTATGAGGTTTACCGACTTAGTCTGTTTACTTTGTCAGCTCAAGAATCGTGCCTGAAGGTTTAAAAAATATATAATTTAACACAGATAATTAGATGGAGCAGTTTATCGTTTTAACAATGGTATATTCTTCTGCAGTCGGGATGCATGATATTGGTATAACACGCGAGCGCGGTAGCGCGAGTCGTGTTATACCAATATCATGCATCTCGACTGCAGATGAGTGCATTGACAAGTGTTTCCTTTTAGACTAGTAGTCTATGGTCTGGAAAGACAATAACACGCAGTCTCGGCAGAAGTTATCGGGGGTGGAGAGTATATGGCCATAGACAATTTTAACTGAAAAGAGGGGTGGATTAAGCCATAAGTATATGGTATTACCCCCAAGGATTCTTTTATCTGGTCGACAGAAAAGACTGAGGACTGCGTTGATTGGCCGAGGCGAAGCCGAGGCCATATAAACGCAGTCCGAAGTCTTTTCTGGAGGACAGATAAAAGAATCCTTGGGGGTAATACTTTATTTGTCCCCCACTCAGCAAGCTAACTAATTCGTAGTCTATGGCGCAGACTCCTCCATTTATTTGGCCCGGCCAAATAAATGAATAGCGTTTTTACACTGCATTCATTTATTTGGCCAGGCCAAATAAATAAATCAAGCTTTCTGATTGGCTGGATTCGCTCAATTGGCCCGGACCAAGTGGGGGATAAATGAATTTAACTGACAAGCCAGGGTTTCAGAAGAGAAGAGAGAGCAAAGGACATAATGCTAATTACCGGTCAGAAATGCGAGAAGACGGTCAAGCGGTATTTAACAAGGCGACGCGACCGCAGTCTGTTCAAGAGCTCCGAGGCAGTGAACTGTGCGCTTAGCCGGCATCTTCCCAGCACTAGTGGAATGCCGTCCAATGAGGCGCCTCTCTCTGCTAATGCAAGCGAGTCTAACGAAACAACAAATATCTGCACGCAAGTGATGACGATCACCAGTCGCGATGCCGCTCTAACATCAATTGACGGGCCTGTTCCTCGGCCAATTCTCATCGAGGCCTGTCCGACCAAGAAGATGCGTGTTAGCATTGACGGTAGCAACAATTTGATCAACATAGTATTCGAATAAACAAGGTCTTCTATTTATGACAGACTATACCTATACGAGACAAACTTTGGAGTTTCCCCATGCGTTCATACTCGTTGTAATGTTTTAATATCCTTATTATTTATCGTTACGAAATGAGCTTCTTAATAAAGTTGATAAAACATTGTCTATGGACAATAACACGCGTTCTTGGACAATAGCACGCATCCCACATGCGCGTTATTGGGTAGCGGAATGCTTGTCAATGGAAAATTGAAATATGTCTGGCAGATTCAAATGGTTTTTTTCCCGTTGAGCTGTACCGCTCCCTTAACTGTCGACTCTCAACTTAAGTCGCCCGCCAGTCAGTGCCGCCGAGCTCTGAACATTGTCGACGTCATCATCAACGAGATCGCCATGGCTTCCTGCCGCTCCGCCGGGGTCAGCATTGTCGGTGGCGGCTTCCTCATTGGAGCTTCGTCCGCGACGTTGACTAAGGTAACGTCCGAGAAATATGCCACCGACGATTAGGCAGATACCGCCGACTACAGCGGCGGCTGAGCCCAGGCCGAGGGGTTCCAGAGCGCTTCTGTCGCGGACTAGCAGACGGCTTCTGGGAGCTTCGGGTGGATTAATAGAGACCTATGGTTTTTTGTGTCCTGGGGAAGGTGTTATCAGTGTCCTGGGGGAGGTGTTATCAGTGTCCTGGGGGAGGTGCTATCAGTGTCCTGGGGGGCGAGGTTATCAGTGTCCTGGGGGAGGTGCTATCAGTGTCCTGGGGGAGGTGCTATCAGTGTCCTGGGGGAGGTGTTATCAGTGTCCTGGGGGAGGTGCTATCAGTGTCCTGGGGGGCGAGGTTATCAGTGTCCTGGGGGAGGTGTTATCAGTGTCCTGGGGGAGGTGCTATCAGTGTCCTGGGGGAGGTGCTATCAGTGTCCTGGGGGGCGAGGTTATCAGTGTCCTGGGGGAGGTGTTATCAGTGTCCTGGGGGAGGTGCTATCAGTGTCCTGGGGGAGGTGCTATCAGTGTCCTGGGGGGCGAGGTTATCAGTGTCCTGGGGGGCGAGGTTATCAGTGTCCTGGGGGGCGAGGTTATCAGTGTCCTGGGGGGCGAGGTTATCAGTGTCCTGGGGGAGGTGCTATCAGTGTCCTGGGGGAGGTGTTATCAGTGTCCTGGGGGAGGTGTTATCAGTGTCCTGGGGGAGGTGTTACCAGTGTCCTGGGGGAGGTGTTATCAGTGTCCTGGGGGAGGTGTTATCAGTTTTGTGGTGAAGGTGTTATCAGTTTTGTAGTGAAGGTGTTATCAGCGTCCTGGGGGAGGTGTTATCAGTGTCCTGGGGGAGGTGTTATCAGTTTTGTAGTGAAGGTGTTATCAGTGTCCTGGGGGAGGTGTTATCAGTTTTGTAGTGAAGGTGTTATCAGCGTCCTGGGGGAGGTGTTATCAGTTTTGTGGTGAAGGTGTTATCAGCGTCCTGGGGGAGGTGTTATCAGCGTCCTGGGGGAGGTGTTATCAGTTTTGTGGTGAAGGTGTTATCAGTTTTGTAGTGAAGGTGTTATCAGCGTCCTGGGGGAGGTGTTATCAGTGTCCTGGGGGAGGTGTTATCAGTTTTGTAGTGAAGGTGTTATCAGCGTCCTGGGGGAGGTGTTATCAGCGTCCTGGGGGAGGTGTTATCAGTTTTGTGGTGAAGGTGTTATCAGTTTTGTAGTGAAGGTGTTATCAGCGTCCTGGGGGAGGTGTTATCAGTGTCCTGGGGGAGGTGTTATCAGTTTTGTAGTGAAGGTGTTATCAGCGTCCTGGGGGAGGTGTTATCAGTGTCCTGGGGGAGGTGTTATCAGTTTTGTAGTGAAGGTGTTATCAGCGTCCTGGGGGAGGTGTTATCAGTTTTGTAGTGAAGGTGTTATCAGCGTCCTGGGGGAGGTGTTATCAGTGTCCTGGGGGAGGTGTTATCAGTTTTGTAGTGAAGGTGTTATCAGCGTCCTGGGGGAGGTGTTATCAGTTTTGTGGTGAAGGTGTTATCAGCGTCCTGGGGGAGGTGTTATCAGTGTCCTGGGGGAGGTGTTATTAGTGTCCTGGGGGAGGTGTTATCAGTTTTGTAGTGAAGGTGTTATCAGCGTCCTGGGGGAGGTGTTATCAGTTTTGTGGTGAAGGTGTTATCAGTTTTGTAGTGAAGGTGTTATCAGCGTCCTGGGGGAGGTGTTATCAGTTTTGTAGTGAAGGTGTTATCAGCGTCCTGGGGGAGGTGTTATCAGTGTCCTGGGGGAGGTGTTATTAGTGTCCTGGGGGAGGTGTTATCAGTTTTGTAGTGAAGGTGTTATCAGTGTCCTGGGGGAGGTGTTATCAGTTTTGTGGTGAAGGTGTTATCAGTTTTGTAGTGAAGGTGTTATCAGTGTCCTGGGGGAGGTGTTATCAGTTTTGTAGGGAAGGTGTTATCAGCGTCCTGGGGGAGGTGTTATCAGTGTCCTGGGGAAGGTGTTATGCCACACCAATACAACGTCACAAGATAAAGATTGACGCTCACCCGAGTCAGGCTCCTGTCCTCGACACCGGGCTTCGCGAGCGCAGATCTGGAATCTAGCGGCCTTTAACTGTGGAGTCTCCGACATCTCGGCAGCGTGACTGCCAGCAAATTTCGCCGCTGGAGTTGACGTAGCATTCCGATCTCTGAGCGCCAACGCGGCCAAATAGTCAGTGCAGTCAGGACAAATTTCACACCGACCGGTGGTCTCGTCTCGATACCGATTCTTGCCGCAGTCAGCGGTGGCAGCGCCACCGGAGCCTCCAGCTGCTCCGCACTGCACTTGTCCGACTAGAAACGAGCTGATCAACAGAGCGGTAAGCATCAGCGCTTGAAGCTTTGGTATTGTCGATAGCAACAGCATAATTATGCGGTGTCTGCGGATTTTTATGCATCACTGGCTAATCTTGTTATCGGTAGGCTAGCGCACGAACATGTGCTGAGAAAATTCCATGAGAAGGAAAAATTTAAAAATTTTGGGATATAGGAAAGGACGGCTAAATGGGAAGAGAAGACAAGAGATAGAGGTGGGTGGCAGGTGGAAAGGAAGGAGGGAGTGAATAGAAGAGAGGCGAGTGCAGAAGGGAGTGAATAGAAGAGAGGGAGGTGCAGAAGGGAGTGAATAGAAGAGAGGGAGGTGCAGAAGGGAGTGAATAGAAGAGAGGGAGGGCAGAAGGGAGGGAGTGATTAGAAGAGAGGGAGGGCAGAAGGGAGTGAGTGAATAGAAGAGAGGGAGGGCAGAAGGGAGGGAGTGATTAGAAGAGAGGGAGGGCAGAGGGGAGGGAGTGATTAGAAGAGAGGGAGGGCAGAAGGGAGGGAGTGATTAGAAGAGAGGAAGGGCAGAAGGGAGGGAGTGATTAGAAGAGAGGGAGGGCAGAGGGGAGGGAGTGAATAGAAGAGAGGGAGGTGCAGAAGGGAGTGAATAGAAGAGAGGCGAGTGCAGAAGGGAGTGAATAGAAGAGAGGGAGGTGCAGAAGGGAGTGAATAGAAGAGAGGGAGGTGCAGAAGGGAGTGAATAGAAGATAGGGAGGGCAGAAGGGAGGGAGTGATTAGAAGAGAGGGAGGGCAGAGGGGAGGGAGTGATTAGAAGAGAGGGAGGGCAGAGGGGAGGGAGTGATTAGAAGAGAGGGAGGGCAGAAGGGAGGGAGTGATTAGAAGAGAGGGAGGGCAGAGGGGAGGGAGTGATTAGAAGAGAGGGAGGGCAGAGGGGAGGGAGTGATTAGAAGAGAGGGAGGGCAGAAGGGAGTGAGTGATTAGAAGAGAGGGAGGGCAGAAGGGAGGGAGTGAATAGAAGAGAGGGAGGGCAGAAGGGAGGGAGTGAATAGAAGAGAGGGAGGGCAGAAGGGAGGGAGTGAATAGAAGAGAGGGAGGGCAGAAGGGAGGGAGTGAATAGAAGAGAGGGAGGGCAGAAGGGAGGGAGTGATTAGAAGAGAGGGAGGGCAGAAGGGAGGGAGTGAATAGAAGAGAGGGAGGGCAGAAGGGAGGGAGTGATTAGAAGAGAGGGAGGGCAGAAGGGAGGGAGTGATTAGAAGAGAGGGAGGGCAGAGGGGAGGGAGTGATTAGAAGAGAGGGAGGGCAGAAGGGAGGGAGTGATTAGAAGAGAGGGAGGGCAGAAGGGAGGGAGTGAATAGAAGAGAGGGAGGGCAGAAGGGAGGGAGTGAATAGAAGAGAGGGAGGGCAGAGGGGAGGGAGTGATTAGAAGAGAGGAAGGAAGCGTCAGACGTGGGAGAAAGAAATATTAGGGAGGGGCACAGAACAATGCTAATTGTCTAAATCGTTAGGCAAAAAATCTTGTCTCTTATTTCTTACCTAGTGTCAGAAGCGTCGTGTAGCTGCCCTCAATATGGCATCGCCATAGCTGTTTAAAATGGCTCAAAAAAAGAAATGAAAAAGATGCCAACTGCACACTCTGTCAAACTTGTCGGCAGCTGTCCAATTAATGAGTTAAACATGGAGCTAGCTCGTATTTCGCACTGCAAAATGTACGCTTTAGCAAAATGTAGTTTTCTCTGACCGACCGTACGTCATGCTTAGGCTAGAATTTCTTTCCCTTGCGCTTTTGTTTTGCTTCACAATTCAAAGCCTGCAACAGAGTACATTCATGAAATACGGCTCGCATTATAACTCGAAATGCAGCCACTGCAGTGACTCTCACTATAGCTGCTGCTTTTTCTGTATAAAAAGAAAGGCTTTTTCCACTTTCTGTGCCAAATTTCTAGGGTACTTTTGCACCTTTGCTTGTGTACATTATACATGTACCAGGCATCAATATCATTGTTTAAAACTATAGTCGCAGTCCCGTCTTAGTTACAACTTTAGGATGTTTTTTTAATATCAAACAATGTACATATAGTGCTAATACATCTCGAGCTGCTGGAAACTTTACGCCGATACTACTTAACAATCGCAACCGACCGGTTCATCTCACTCTAAAATCTCATCCCTGCATCTCACCCATTCGATTCTCCAATCCCTTCATTCCGATACCGGGATTTTATCCGCGCATAATCCCCTGAATCTCACGCCCATCTCATCATATTTCAATCCCATCTCGATATATACGAGTAATTACAGAAAAAACTGCTAATTTAATGAAGTGTTAAAGATTTTTTAATTTACATTTCAACAGCTGGAAACTTTACGCCGATATAAAATTCGAGTCAGCAGATACTCATTCAAGAACTATAATGAACAGGAACGGCGCCAGCTTATCTCCGTGGAGCACCCGGATCATGACTCGATGAAGTCCGACAGGCCTTCCGGTATTGAAACTGCAGTAGTCGTATCGCGGTACATCGCCATAACTGCGGTGCGATCAGTTGCTCTGGCAAGTTTTACGCCTGAAGCACCTTGGGGAGCGCGGCCCTGACGACCGAGTCGAAAGCCTTCTTGAAATCAAGGAAGCTATGACTCGCCGAAGATCTGCAGCCAGGATCTGGGTTCGAAACCCGCTCTGCTCAGTTCTTAATTGCAAATTGGTTTCGTGTGTTTTACTACTATAGTGTACGGTTCGGAAAGGAATCCCCTGTATAATATTAGCTCGGTCACGTTTTTGAAATACGACCATTTTGATAGTTCTTTGTAACCGTCCTGTGGACCGCGGCGTCATGGACGGTCATATCTTGTGACCATGCAACAGTGTAACCCTCGATTGTGACCGCTAATCCGTTAATGAAGTTCAAATAATGTGAGTGTCAATTTTAATGTCGATTTAAGCGTCAAACAAGTGAGTGTCTATTTTACCGTGTCTTGCATGTACCTGCAATTAGTCGGAAACTAGGTTTCGAAAGGGATCTCATATGCCTGGTGATGCAGTCCAAAAAATTTGGTTGCGGCGGGTTTTTTACCTGTATCTCCGTGTCTGTCTCACGCTGTCCTCTCCTATTATAGGATCTTTAGCCGCTCGCCACATTATCTTCAAATCCAGCTACGTGGGGCTGACCTCCAAATCAGATGTGGTAGGCCAGAGCATCGGTTAGCCAGCAAATTGACGCTTTGAGGCCATTTTGGATCGAGCTGAAATTGATAGTTCATACAGAATCGCATTATCGCGACTGACCTTTGTATGCTCTCAAAAAAAACAATTTTGTTGACAGCAAACCACCCTTTTGGTTATTCACCACCAATTAAACAATTGAGTAAACATTTTAGTTGGGAGGCAATATACTGCACGATCGTTTCACATTGGTTGGTACAAACGAGCGTAGGTACTGTTAAGCAAACGAACCCAAAACCAGTAGGCAGTAAAACAGCATAGCACATGTTTTTGTTTTCCAGTCGTAAAATGGTTAGCAAATAAAACTTTGACTCAGTCTGGCGACCAACTGCTGTATCGGTCGTTGCGACATCACATTCTCCGCCGCCAAGGCTACAGCAGGGATCTACTGCCTTGGGACCAGCAATTCATTGCCATATAGCTCGGGATGCGATGGCCACTTTCAACCGTCTCCAACTTTTCTTACTGAGATCCCCTCCTCTGTAGCCGCCTTAGAACGCTGACAGAAGCAAGTTTCGATGGTAGCGAGGTTGGGTGGTCCACAGCAGGTGGTCCGTTTGGAAATAACCCCCCCCCCAAACAGTGAATCAGGTACAAATAGAGGGCTCTTGCGCCTACTTATAGAAGCCGCTACAAGGAAGCCAGAGGCGACACTTCATTTCCTGTGAGCATCGAAGCAACTTGCGAACTGTTTATTGTCATGGTCTGCCGATGCTTTGTGCTAGCGATTGCTGTCTGCCTGTTTCTGGCTGCTTCTGAAAGCAGCACTGCAGGTGAGTGACAGGAATGTCGAGTTTAGTTTTATAGCAACCTAAAGCTGTATTTTCAGCTTTCAGCTATATATCAGCTGACCACCTGGATCCGGAATCCTAATAGTGGAAGGATTCTACGACCGAGTGACTTTGAACTACTGCGCTCCTAAAGGAAGTCGAATTTGGACGCTCGGTTTTGGAATATGTCGAATTTGGACAGGTGGTCGTGCAGTTTCCAGAGCTCGAACTCCGTTTTTGGAGTCGTGGAACAAACAAGTACACAAAAGTGACATATCGCTGCATTGCGAAAGGTGAAAGTCGCTTATTGAGTTTTTCGTCACATTAAAGCGCGGCGATGACCCAAATGCAATGCGCAACGGTTTACTGCATTGCAGAAGTGCTACCAAAGCACGAAAGTGATGAGTACGAAACTCTGTCCATCAGTTGCCCAACTGGTTACGTCATCCACATCTCTGACGAATCTCTGACAAATACAGTGCTCGAGGACCTCGATTAACGTACAGTTGCAGCAGCAGTCGGGCTCAAGGAATCATCGAATCCAAGTGCAATAACAAACAGTCCTGCAGTGTTGAGAGTTCGAACTCTGTGTTCGGAGACCCATGCTACGGGACGTACAAGTACACGACTGTGCAGTACCAATGCTATCCAGAGGGCCAATAAAAGGGTATCTAAAATTTCATTTAATTGGTGTTAGTGCTATAAACTTTCAAAATAGAACATGGAAAACACACCCATAATTTGCAATGAATCAATCGCATTTTAGCCAGTTGCGTCATCAAAAGAATCGGCTAAGTTAATTGCGCAACTCAGAGCGAGTAATAATTTCATGTCAAACTGACAGAAAAATATGAATTCTGATGGTGTTATTTTGATTTATTATTTATAATTAAGCTTACAATTTTCGCAAGAAGTATTTCTTAAGATTCGTTTTCAATTAATCTAACAAACTAGTGCAGCAATGCTTGCTAGAAATATACGGAGATTTCCTTGGGCATTCAAAACAAGACTGCTTGTATGGCGAACGGCAAAGTGATAAGCAATTTATTATCATGATTGCGTTTTGAATTCGCAAATTCATCAAAATGCAAGAATCGAATTTTTACAATATCTGATCAAGAAACCATCCAAGTTTTTAAACGAGTCAGATCGAATTCGGACTGCTCAATAGCGGTCTTAAATTTGGTATTTTATGATACTTTTTAGATTTATTTACCAATTCGATCAATTATTTCCGAAAAAATATTGCATTTTTATAGATCCAATTGTCATTAAAAAACCGCCACCTTCGTTAACACTTAATGCTTCGAATCGTTAGCGAGGCAATTGTTCATCTTCGGAGTACAATAATCTAATGGTGCTTTGCTATTAATAAAACAAATTCAGCATGTTTAATGGTAAGTTAGTTGTCGGTTTATCAAATTTCAAGTCGCCGTAAGCATTTATACTCCACAGTCGCATACTTGAGCGTCCCCCGGCAGGGGTCCCCGAACACCGAGTTCGAGATATCCACGATGCAGAACCGCTTGTAGTTGCACCTGTACGCAAAGACTCCCTTGGCGCGCCTACTGCTGCACTTGTACGTCTTCCGAGGTCCTAGAGCGCAGTATCTGTCGGAGTTTCGGCCATAGAATCCACTGACTATGCGGATGACGTAATCAGCTGGACAGCTGATGAATAAGGTGTGAACAAGGTTCTTACTTTTCCTTCAACGTTTCTATGACGGCCGCAAGCTTTCTATTTTTTTCAGGGGTCTTTTTCATTTTATTATGCTTATGGATTAGCTCTGAGCCCCTTAGCAAGACAGTTAGGCATAGAAGTAATAGCTGGGCATAGAAGTTCCTTATGTGAGTGGTGCGGAGCGCTGAGTGGCTAGGGGTGGTGGGCGCCTGCGTGCGTACGCGCCAGTCAGAGTGGCGTGATTGGGGGGTGGTGCACCCACCCCATTTGCTAGCAGTTTTAAATATACTGGAGCCACTGCGCTCCAACCTTTACGTTCTGATTTATCCAAATTCATGTCTTACACTGGTGGCAGCGGTCTCAGCATGACTAAGCAAGAGCAAACCTCATTATTGCCACAAAAGTTCAGCGGTGATTCCAATGTTAGAATATGGCTCAGCACGTTTGAGGACTTCGCCGACGACAGCGAATGGGACGACAAGAAGAAGGCGAAGAAGCTGAAGTTGTTGCTGACTGGAGAAGCGCAGATCTTCGTATGGGAGCTTCCTGACGCCAAGAAGGAGAGCTACGCAGCGCTGAAACAAGAGCTAATCGAGCACTTCAGCAACAGCCTAAGCTGCTTCCGAGCCATGGAGGAATTTGAGGAGCGCAAGCGACGGCCGAATGAGTCCCTGAGGGAACTGGCCTACCACCTCAAGCTGCTGCACCTCCGTGCCCGGCCTGACGATGCTGTTTCCATCAGGGAGAGAGACGTCAAATTTCGTCTGTTGCGCCTCCTCCCAGCAGCTGTGCGGGACGCTCTGCTGAAAGAAAAGGACGCGGACACGTGTTCGCTGACAGTCCTGATCGACCGCGCCGCGCGTCTCGAGATGGTGAGCCGCCCGACAGCCGCTACGTCTGCGGCGGTGAGTGCTGATGACAGTCGGATTAGCCAGTTGGAGCAGCAGGTTCAGCAGCTAGCGGCCGGCGTGCGCTCGGGTTCAGCTGGCAGGGATGGGAGGCGGAGGAGCCCCATCAAGTGCTTCAGCTGCGGCGAAGCCGGCCACATCGCAAGGGACATACCGCGGCGGTGTGCCCGACACCAGCTGGACAGCCGCAGGGAAACTGCTGAGGGTCGGCAGCCTAGGGCCAGCGCCGACCCCTGCAGCAGGGGCCCAAAGTGCAGCGCCGTCGATCTTCGTACCGGTGCAGCTAGGCAGACACTCCGCGCCCGCCCTGCTCGACACCGGAGCGCAAATTTCGCTGATGGACAAGTCGCTCTTCGACCGTCTTGCCTGCCGGATCGACTCCAAGTCCAACGACGGTGGCTCAATGCCAATCTCCGTCGACGGCACGCGGCTGCGCTGCCTCGGCAGAACGACGGCGGAGGTCGCGATTGGTACTAAGATCCGCGCGTCGCACAGCTTCACCGTGGTTGACGGCATCCAGCCCAGCCTGATCATCGGCATGGACTTTATCAGCAGAGTGTCACAGGCCGTGACTATAGACTTGACGGAGGGCGTCGTCCAGTTCGACGCGGAGGCGGTGGCCTTCAGCAGCGAGCGGCTTCAGGCGGGTTGCCGCCTGGTGCCTTCAGGCGGGTTGCCGCCTGGTGCCGAGTATTCTGGTGGCTCGCGTGGCGGTCAACACGGAGCTGCCTGCACGGAGTGAGAAGGTCGTGTGGCTCAAGGTGGACTCCAGCCGAGATCAGGGAGTATTCGAGCCCTGTGAAGACTTCGTGTCGTCTACGGCGCTTCTGCCGGCTCGCGTGCTGACGATCTCGGACGATGGTCGGATCCCAGTGAAGATGTGCAACCTGGCCGAGGAACCCGTGCTGCTGTACGCTAACAAGGCCGTCGGGACATTCGAGGGCGCGATGGCCGAGGGTAAGAGCGATGACTTGCAGGAGGCTCCCCGCGGCTGGAACATCGACCCGGAGCTGTCAGAGACGGACGCAGAGAGGCTTCGCGAGCTGCTGGAGCGCAACGAGGACCTGTTCGCCAGGCACGAGTATGACCTGGGCACAACGGAGCTGCTGCAGCACCGGATTGAGCTAGAGCCTGGAGCGCGGCCGCACAGGCAGGTCCAGCGGCGGCTGCCCCTCTCAGTGCGCGATCAGGTGGACAGGAAGATCGGCCAGATGCTGGACAGCGGCATTATCGAGCCGTCGACGTCGCCCTGGGCCAGCAACCTGCTGGTGGTGCGCAAAAAGAACGGCGATATCCGGCTTTGCACGGACTGGCGGCAGTTGAATGCCTGCACCGTCAAGGACGCCTATCCGCTCCCGCACCTGCAGCAGGCCATGGACGCGCTGGTCGGGTGCTCCTGGTTCTCCACCATCGATTGCCGGCAGGGCTACCACCAGGTCGAGGTTGCCGAGGAGGATCGGCCGAAGACGGCGTTCTATTCCACGCGCGGCCTGATGCAGTTCCGCAAGATGGGCTTCGGGATGTGCAACGCCCCGGCGACGTTCCAGAGGCTCATGGAGCTCGTGATGTCTGGGCTGTCCTGGGAGACGGTCCTCACCTACATCGACGACATCATTGTGTTCAGCCGGTCTTTCGAAGAGCATCTGGTGCGTCTCGAGCAGGTTTTTCAGCGGCTACGAAGCGCGGGACTGAAGCTGCACAGGGCGAAGAGCGTGTTCGCCCACCGTCAGGTGCTGTACCTCGGGCATCTGGTCAGCGCGCAGGGCATCGCACCGGACCCCAGCAAGGTCGACGCCATCCGCAGAATGCCGAGTCCAACGACGGCGGAAGAAGTGAAGCGATTCCTCGGCATGCTGGGCTTCTATCGGCGCTTCATTGTGGGCTTCAGCCAGACCGCAAGAGTGCTTCACGACGCCAGCCAGACGGCCAAGAGCTTCAGGTGGAACAGCGACTGCGAAAGGGCTTTCGACGAGCTGAAGACCAAGCTGACCGCAGCTCCTGTGCTGCGGCTGCCCGACTTCACCAAGCAGTTCGTCCTGAGCTGCGACAGCAGCCAGTACGCCGTCGGCGCGGTGCTCAGCCAGGTGCACGGAGACGCCGAGTTGCCGGTGGCGTTCGCGTCGCGCACGCTCAGCAAGGCGGAGCGCAACTATTCGGCGACAGACCGGGAGCTGCTGGCGCTGGTTTGGAGCCTTAAGCACTTCAGGACGTACCTGCTGAGTGTGCCGAGCTTCACCGTCTACTCCGACCACCGGCCTCTGCAGGGCTTGCTGGCAACCAAGGACCCGGAGGGCAGGCTGGCGCGCTGGCTGTCGACGCTGCAGCAGTTTTCGTTCGCCCTGAGGTACCGGCCGGGACGCGACAACGTGGTGCCTGATGCGCTCAGCCGGGTGGCCAGCACGCGCCTGCAGCCCCGCTGGGACGGCGACAACCTGCGCGAGGAGCAGCGGCACGACCCGCTGCTGAGCAAGGTTTTCGAGGCGCTGGCGGCCGGAGTCGAGAGCCTGTCAGACACTTGGGCAGACCGTGTCCGAGTGCTGCTCGGCGGAGCGTCGGTGAGCGCAGCGGGCGTCTTGCAATTCCACGGCAAGCCTGTCATCCCCGGCCGGCTGAGGCCGCACTTCCTACAGCAGGCGCACTCCAGCGATCAGAGCGGACACCAGGGCGTAGACAGAACGCTGGCGAGACTGACGGAGCGCTGCTGGTGGCCGGAGCTGCGACGCGACGTTGAGAATTGGGTGGCCAGCTGCGCTGTCTGCCTCGCCAAAAAGAGTCCCACCAAGCCACAGCGAGCGCCGCTGCAGCCGACGTGCCAGCCGACAGCACCGTGGCAGCTGGTGCAGATCGACATAAAAGGGCCGCTCCCGCGAACGACCGACGGCAACGCCTACATCCTCAGCATGTGCGACACATTCTCGAAGTGGAAGGAGACGGTGGCGCTGGCAGCCATCGACGCAGTCACGGTCGCGGATGCGCTGCTTAAGGCCGTCGTCCTGCGGCACGGGGCCCCGCAGATTCTGCACAGCGACCAGGGCCGCCAGTTCGAAAGCGACGTCTTCAAACGGCTCTGCGAGCAGCTGGGCGTCGAGAAGACCCGCACGTCGCCCTTCCATCCGAGCGGTAACGGCGTCGTCGAGCGCGGCAACCGGACGCTGGGCGAGATGCTGGCCACGGTCGTGTCGGAGAGCCAGCAGGATTGGGACCGCAAGCTGCCCTTCGTCACGTGGGCGTACAACACGTCCGTGCACAGCACCACCGGCTTCAGTCCGTACCAGGTTCTGCACGGCTGGCCGCCGCGGCTGGCGCTGGACAGCTGGCTGATGGACGGCGATCAACCGGCGGCCGACGGCGGCCCCCACGAGTTCCTGCAGCGGACGCAGGAGAACCTGCAGTGCGCCTTCGACGCGGTGCACGGGCGGCTGCGGGACGCGCAAGCGGCGAGGAACCAGCTGGCCAATCAAGGTGCGAGGTTCGAGCCTTTCGCGGTCGGACAGCTCGTGATGCTGCGCGACTCCGTTGTCAAGCGCGGCCAGACGCGGTGCCTGAGCGACAAGTGGAAGGGGCCTTACCGGGTCCTGAAGCGCCTGGGCGAGGTCAACTACCGCATCAAGGACCAGGCCGGGCGCCGACGCGAGCTGGTGGTGCATCACGACCGGCTTCGGTGCTGCGTGCAACGGCGACTGTCGCTGGAGCTGCCTGCCGCGGAAGCCGCGCGACCGGCCAGCCCGGTGGCGGACACCGGCGGCGATGCGGTTGCCGTTTGGCCCGAGCTGGTTGCTGACGAGGGGCCCGACGAGCAGCCGCCTGAGCCAGCCGAGGCACCACGGACGGAGCCGGCCGAAGCACCGCGTCGCTCGGCGAGGGAGCGGCGGCCGCCTGACTTTTACATGGCGGGCTTTGCTTGACTCGCAAACTGTTGTCTGCTTCTAGGGGGAAAGTAGTGTGAGTGGTGCGGAGCGCTGAGTGGCTAGGGGTGGTGGGCGCCTGCGTGCGTACGCGCCAGTCAGAGTGGCGTGATTGGGGGGTGGTGCACCCACCCCATTTGCTAGCAGTTTTAAATATACTGGAGCCACTGCGCTCCAACCTTTACGTTCTGATTTATCTAAACTCATGTCTTACACTTTCTTATACACAAAGAGAGAATCTCTTTATGTATAAGAAGACTTTGCAAATAAATCGATTTCTCCACATGTCTATCTGGCGCACAGCATTAATTTACTTCAATTGACTTTGAGTGCTTACTTAAACTCCCGAATCAAGAAATTTAATACGCGGAAAAATTAGACTGCGAAGGCATATTCTGGTTCTGAATTCTCACCTTCTTGGCGGCATCGATACTCCACAGTGGTGTACTTGAACGTCCGGTTGCAGGGGTCTCCGAACACCGAGTTCGAGCTCTTAAAGCCGCAGAACCACCTGTTGTTGCACTTGGACTCGATTTCTTGGGCGCGCCGGCTACTGCACTCGTACGTCTTCCGAGGTCCTCGAGCGCAATACTCGTCAGAGGTTCGGCCATAGAAACCCCTGACTATTTGGATGACGGAATCAGCTGGACAGATGATTGATAGGGCGTCGTGCTTGCAAGCGTGCTTCCTCTGCACATCTGAAATGTATTTATAAGGGTCGAAATGCAGATTTTCGTTTTAAAATTTCTTTTAATTTAAAGAGGAAGGGACTCCGCTTAGGCTTCAAACAGCAATTTTACGCAGGGATTTACTTGGCCGAATCTGGCTTCATAGGCTGGTAGGGCATTCAGAGTGCACAGAGCACTCGTAGCTACTAGACTTAAGCCAAAGAACTGGGTGACGTCGGTTCGTTGATCGGAGAACTGTTGGTCAAGGACTAATAAAGAACACAGGACGCTCAACTCGGGTTTTTTGTAAAATTTTCAAAAGCCTTGGCTTAAAGAAACGTCTATGGCTTCTCAGTGATGAAATATATATGCTTTAGCTCGACAGATGATAGCTAGCTTAATGTTTCACAGCTATAGAACGCTTGCTTTCTTATAGAAGTTCTTCAGTAGTCCTTGCTGTTGGTAAAATAAGCTACTCGATTTGAGAGAATTACTACGACACTAAATAGAAATAACTCACTTGTGCAGTTTACCAGCCCTATAGCCAAGATTGCAAGGCAAATCAGCTTAGTTGTTGTAGTCATGTGTGCGAGCTGTGCCGAGAGAACAATCGAACTTAATTGAGCAGCTAAAATTATCTCTTTATGGCTGTTCTGTAATCGTACTTATACACATTTTCTGGATTCGTTGCTATGGCACGTTGCTTGTCTTAATTTATGGAAAGCGATAATTTTGTGCACTCGAATTTATTGACAAATTAGTTTAAATTAGCCGCATTTTGTCATTATGTAAAAATTTGGAAAAAACGGCTTTTCCGTCAACGATGCCAGGGTATTTGGACGAAATGGTCAGATTTTAATATGCAGGAACGCTGGCTAGCAACAAAATCTTAACCTGGTTTTAAAGTAATTGAAAACCATTTTTCCCATGGAATCAACCTTGCTGTATCACTCTTGTATCCCAGTTACTTTGAAAAGTATCACTTTGATATCACAGCTACTTTAGAAAGTATCACTTTGATATCACAGCTACTTTAGAAAGTATCACTTTGATATCACAGCTACTATAGAAAGTATCACTCTGAAGTCACAGCTACTATAGAAAGTATCACTCTGAAGTCACAGCTACTTTGGAAAGTATCAGTTTGACTTGTAGTTAAAAGTCAAAAGTCAACACGTTACGACCAGCCTTTAGAAAACCCTAAGAAGGTGGGGTTTTTATTTCAAAGTTATTTTTTAAAGGTTTTCTACGCTCGTATATTCATGCAATCACAGTCCAGATTGAGGACTTAGCTTCGGGTGCACTTTAGTGCAGCCTTGGGCAGCGCGGCAGCGAAGCTATTAATTTAAATCTAATTCAATCTTAAGTTTAGTTACGGTGCACTATCGGAAGAGTCTAATTAGGTAATTTCATCGAAAGTATATTTAAGAAAAGTGTATTTCAAATTTGAATTCTCAATTTTTCGTTGATAAAAAGGATACGCTTGGTACGTGATTGGGTATTTATTCTACCAATATGTACCGACAAAGAATAGTTTTTTTTACTTTATCTAAATAGACTTAACATAGTTAAACCAGTCTTTTGTTTAAATCATTTGTTTAAACGAGCTGTGGCCGTTATTTATCCAGTATGCCGACTCCTGCAGCTTCAGTAAACAAGTATTTCAAACTCTTTCATGGAATAGAAGTAGCCAAAACTGTGCTTCCAATTAATACCTTTGCCCAAGTTCGGCTCCATAGCACTGGTATTCAGAGCCAGTGGCAAGTTGAAATACAGGCCATTCGGATTTACATTGTGACAATCGTTGTACCACCAGCCTCCGTAGTAAATCTGACAGCAGTTGAGCGTTGCACTTGCATCATTATCGGAATCCAGTGAGATAAACATCATTCCGTTATGAATGTTCATTGAGTCTCCAATAGCTGGATGATTGTTGCTATGGAAACCGGAGATACTAATGCGAAATTTTTCAGTCTCGTTGGCTATGGAAAAAGTGGCATAATTAGCTGCGTATTCCGTGTCATTCCAAAGTCGCATTCGAAAGCTAATTTTTCGATAAGTGTTCGCCGTTAGCGAGTGAATGGTTCGAAGTCCTGGAATGGTTTTACGCCAATAGAACAACGAATATCATTTTACTCACAATACTCACAAAAGCTCCTCATTATACGAGTAATATCCCACTGTAAGCTCACCCAACCAGTGGTTGCTGTGCGGACCCTGTCCGAAACCGTTTGCGTAATCACTCCAGTTGCGATAGAAACTGGTGGAATTGTCCACCCGACGTTGAACGCTGATCCAGCAGCCATCTAGCGAGGTGACGAATACCTGTGAATAATTATAATTATCAATCTCCCATTTTAATCCAAGACTTCATGTCGCTAAATTGGATCTGGCTGCGATAAACATAATTCAGAAACTATGAGAATCTCACATCAGCACTCCCTCAGCCCACATCAGCACTCCCTCAGCCCACATCAGCACTCCCTCAGCCCACATCAGCACTCCCTCAGCCCACATCAGCACTCCCTCAGCCCACATCAGCACTCCCTCAGCCCACATCAGCACTCCCTCAGCCCACATCAGCACTCCCTCAGCCCACATCAGCACTCCCTCAACCCACATCAGCACTCCCTCAGCCCACATCAGCACTCCCTCAGCCCACATCAGCACTCCCTCAGCCCACATCAGCACTCCCTCAGCCCACATCAGCACTCCCTCAGCCCACATCAGCACTCCCTCAGCCCACATCAGCACTCCCTCAGCCCACATCAGCACTCCCTCAGCCCACATCAGCACTCCCTCAGCCCACATCAGCACTCCCTCAGCCCACATCAGCACTCCCTCAGCCCACATCAGCACTCCCTCAGCCCACATCAGCACTCCCTCAGCCCACATCAGCACTCCCTCAACCTTGGTCAACACTCGCTTCAATTCTCAGACCCAGTTAGTATATTCAATCTCACCCTGATGCAGCAGGGAGACTGCGGGTAGCGCGGCGGAGTGAGTCTGCGACACGGGTTGGCACCTCGTCGGGCTAAAATTTGATTAGAGACATGCGTGCTGGCTAGCAAGGTGCAAATCACTGCGCAGCCAAGACTCTTGCAAAACTCACCAATAAAGCACCGAGGAAAGTTATCCATTGCATTTCGCGGTACAAGGACCAGCAGCTGATCAACTAGCAAGTGCTTGGCAGCTAAAACACCGCACCGCAGTACTTCTTCGTCCGTGCCTTGCTTCAAGAAAAAGGAGAAGTCAAACTGACGAACCAATTCAGCAGAATCAGCCAACCAACTGCTGCTGTGAACTTCGTAAAGTTGTGTCTGCAACTCTGCACTTACAAGTTCAGTGGAATAGAGAAAGACGAGAACAAGTGCGCTTAATGTAAAATAGGAGGGCATTGTTAATGTAAAATTATGGATCTGTAGACGGCTTGGGAGTTCCTCTCTGAGCTAGTTAATGAATGCTAGTTTCTGCTGTCTGGTTAAATCCAGTTTTTAGCATGCAGTCCCAGTCAACTATTACTCAAAACAGACGGCTGTATTGATTGACACGTTTAGAGGCTCTGCATCTTTCTGGGCGTTGCTTTATTGGATGAGTGTACAACAAAGCTAGCAAGAGAGACGTGTTAAACAAAGGCAAGTTGTACTTTTGGACTAGCAATTGCTTTTGTCTGCTGCTGCTGATTGCTGTGTCTTCCGGGAATTGTTCCCCAATTAATTTCTTTATACCTTGGCCAGGGAAATCGGCAACAAAAAATTGGGCTTAATCCTGCAGTTCAAGGCATAAATCGAATATTCTGTCACATCCAACTAAAAATAGATTGGCTGCAACATTCTCTCCTAGCTCTTGACAGCAAAATGGTAAACACATCCGGGTGTTCAGGACAATTATTACCATCGATAAAGCTATAGGTAAACATCCGTTGTTTACAAATAATTTGTCTATCTATATAAAATTCCCAGCAAGAGAAGCCGAGCAAGATTTTATTGTTTGGAGGTCATGAGGCATCAGCTGCTTCTCCTAGTAGTAGCGGCAGTTTTGCTGCCGACAGTTGCTAGGGCGGCCGAGCAGGACTCGATGAGGCTCTACTGGCATAGCGAAGGTCTGGATGTGCCGGTGCTGGTGCGACGCTTTCTAACCGAGTCGCGGGTTGACCCCGTGATGCTGGTGCAGCTTAGCAACACCAGCTGGATGACGAAGAAGCTGTACGATCCCATCGCCAAACAGGCCTTCATCAGCGTGCCAGTTAGTCTGACGCTGAACGATTTAGGATTTGCTTTTAGACGACTAGAAATAAAGCCGGAATTTGCCGAGGTCACAGATGTACAAGCTTCTGTAGATCGCGGATCCATCTACTCCGCTTTAGGCTTCGTTTGGTCCCAGGGAGAGCAGACTGGCTACCTGAGGCTGGGCTGCGACATCACCGATGACAAGGGCAGCGGTCACGTCTGCAAGCTGGACGATTTAGTGTGAGCAGTCAATGATTATCTTCAGCTCGAGTCTCAATTCTCTAATCTAATCTCTAGATCTATTCTTATTTGAGGTTCCATTAATGACCGGTCAGAATTTCTATGGTAAAAACCTACTTATCCAATAAATTTGACAGCTAGTATACGATTTGACAGCTCGTAGAAAGAACGAACATTGGAATTTTGATGAAAACGCTATCAAAATTGATCAAAGATTGCAATCTCTAGAGCGCGACCTATACAGACAGACAAACTGTAAGATTTTAGTATAGTAAGGACTAGCCATTTAGCCCCCCCCCCGCGTGGCACAGTACCGAAAAGTTCCCGGAGAAGAAAAATATTCGGGTTAAAAACTCTCAGGGAGCAGGTACCCCCCCAGCGGTCGGAAATCCCCAAGCTGACAGAACATTTCCCCAAGCAGTCTGAAATCTCCCAAGCGGACAGAAAATTTTCCCGAGCAGTCTGAAATCCCTCAAGCATACAGAATAAAAGTATCCCTGAGCAAATAGAAAATCTACCCGCGGAGTTAGAAAATGTCCCAACCAGCTAGAAAATCTTTCCGAACAGCTAGAAATTTTTTTGCAAGCACTCAGAAAATCTTTCCCCAGCAGTAAATAGAAAACCCCAAAACCACACAGAAATGTTTTCCCAAAGCAGTTAGAAAATCCAATTTGTGAAGTGAAAAATACCCAAATCAAATAGAAAATTTCCCAGAGCAGTTAAAAATCCGCTAATCAGACAGAAAATTTCCCGCGATGAAAATTCTTTGAGCTGAAAATCTCCCCACACGACAGAGAGTCCACCAATCAGACAGAAAATTTCCCTGAGCAGTCTGAAATTCCCTAAGCAGTTAGAAAATCCCTTTTGATAAGTCGGAAATCCCCTAATGAAATAAAAACTTCACGAAAATTTTCCGAGCAGTTTGAAAATCTCACGGAGCATTTAGAAAATCCCCTTCGGGTAGTTGGAAATCCACCAAGCAGTCAGAAAAGTTCCCAGAACAGTCAGTGGCGCAACTAGGGGGGGGCGGGGGGGGCGACCGCCCCCCCTTTTCGGAGAAGGAAGAAAAATGCAGCAAGGGGGGACCAAGCGAATTTTCACGAAAAGCCATCCGGACCCAAACCGCCCCCCCCATCAAACCGAACTCATAGGATCCGCCCCCCTTCACAAAATTCTGGTTGCGCCACTGAGAACAGTTAAAAAATCTCCCGGAGCATTTGGAAAATCCTATTCGAGCGGTCATAAATCCCCCAAGCAGTTAGAGAGCCACCTTCGAGCACTTAGAAATCCCCCAAGCAGACATGAAATTTTCCCGAGCACTTACAAAAATCCCCTAAGCTGACAGAAAATCTCCCTGAGCAGTCTGAAAATCTCCCGCAGCATTTAGAAATCCTCTTCGAGCATTCAGAAATCCCCAAGAAGACATGAAATTTCCCTGAGCAGTTAGAAAATCCTCTGCGAGCAGTTAGAAAACCCCCTTCGAGCATTTAGAAATCTCTCATGCAGTTACTCGTAGAAGTCCCCCAAAGCAGACAGAAAATCTCCCCAAACAGGCAAAAATTCTTCCCGAGCAAGTAGAAAATCCCCCAAGCTCAAAGCAGATAGAAAATACCCTTCGAGCAATCAAAAATCCCCTCAAGCAGATAGAAAGTCCTCTTTCGGTCTGCCCTCGGTCACATCCATTGACCAAGGATAAAAGCGGTCATTAATGAATCCTCAATAGCCGGTCTTTATATTTAAATTACACGTGTAATATTGTATCAAAAGTAAAAAAATCCACAGCCTAAATTAGAATCTCAACTATAGATGATCGATAAGTCTCTAGAATCCAATCTCAGGGTATCTCACCGCACCCTCAATAAACAGGCGCAGCCTAACTAGCGGCCACTTCGCTCCACTACGTCGCGTGCTGCTCACAGCTCGAGTTCGAATTCTCCAAGACGCCAGCCTGAGCCCCGTCGCACTAGATTATCGACTCAGGCTGGTTGGCAGCGGGAGCCAGCATGAGCTCGAGGACCATTCGGTGAGCAGTCGAACTCGCCAGATCAACGGCGAGGCTGTCTTGCCCGACTGTGGCGAGAAGAACTGGCTGAAGCCTTGGCGGTCGGTTCGCATCAACCGCAATCGGTGCAGTGCCATGATCTACCAGGACACCCAGCAGAGCCCCTTCATCCCCTCAATTATCAAATACCTAATCGAAGAGCCGATCTGTTACGCGTCTACCGCCGGAAAAGCCATAGAAATTCTTGCCGATCCAAGCGATGAGAATCGATGGAATCTCACCCTGAGATTGCTAATGCCCGACTCCAAAGGTCACCTGCTTGCTGAGGTGGCTGCCAAGCTATCTAAACCTGTCGAACAGTTCCGATGGATGCGACTGTGGCGGGTGGAGCGCAGCGTGTCCGCCCTGCTCCGGAGCCGCTACCGGGTGGGTCAGCTGCGTCTGCCGGCGCTGTCAGCCACTGATGGACGACTGGATGGCAACGGAGAGTTGGAAGTGCACTGCCGACACGAGGCGGCCTGCAGATACCTGGCGTGAGTTTTATTGAATAATGCGATTAGTTTAGTTGTGCTGGGGTAATTTTAGTCTGCAGGGGGAATTTTACAGTCTACATTGGAGAATTTTTGTCTGCAGGGGGGATTTTATAGTCTACATGGGGAATTTTTGTCTGCAGGGGGGATTTTATAGTCTACATGGGAGAATTTTTGTCTGCAGGGGGGATTTTATAGTCTACATGGGGAATTTTTGTCTGCAGGGGGGATTTTATTGTCTACATGGGGAATTTTAGTCTGCAGGGGGAATTTTACAGTCTACATGGGGAATTTTACAGTCTGCAGGGGGAAATTATACAGTCTACATGGGGAATTTTACAGTCTGCAGGGGGATTTTATAGTCTCTAGGGGGGATTTTACAGTCTACATGGAGAATTTTACAGACTGCAGGGGGATTTTACAGTCTGCAGGGGGATTTTATAGTCTCTAGGGGGGATTTTACAGTCTACATGGAGAATTTTACAAACTGCAGGGGGATTTTACAGTCTGCAGGGGGATTTTATAGTCTCTAGGGGGGATTTTACAGTCTACATGGAGAATTTTACAAACTGCAGGGGGATTTTACAGTCTGCAGGGGGATTTTATAGTCTCTAGGGGGGATTTTACAGACTACAGGGAGGTATTTTACAGTGTGCAGGGGGGATTTTATAGTCTACATGGGAGAATTTTACAGGCTAGAGAGGGAATTCTACAGTCTATGGGGGGGGGAATTTTACACAATTTTACACACAGGAATTTTAGTCTAGGGAAGGGGAATTTTACAGCCTGCAGGAGGAATTTTACCGTCTGCAGCGGAACGCGACAAGACCCAACAAATCCACCCCGTGACTTACCCCCTCACGCGCAGCGCCAAAATCGAAGCCAACCCGTTGAACTTCTGGCGTCACATTCGCTGGCGGGCGACCTACTTGGCGCAGATGCCTTGGAAGTCGCAGCAGTGCTTCCACACGCCCGACGGTCCGAGATTTGCCGCCGTCGCTGCGGGCGAAGTTCCGAGCGAGGGCATCTTCGTGCGGCCCGGCGAGGCGGAGGCGGCCGCGTGGCGCCGTTTTTGCAGCGGCGCTAGCGCCAGAACTTGCAGTTCGGCTGTGGCGGACTCGCGGCACTGGATTGTTGTGCAGCAGCACCGCTCCCACAGCCTGAGCTTTGCCAGGCCATGGACTGACTATGTCAAAGGATTCGGGGACGGCAATAACTTCTGGATAGGTTCGTGGCTGACAGATAGTGCGGGGATTTATCAGGGCACACAGACCGACAGACAGCCACAGAGACAGGCAGACAGACAGACAGACAGACAGAGAGACAGAAAGACACACAGAGAGACAGACAGACAGACAGACAGACAGACAGACAGACACACAGACAGACAGACAGACACACAGACAGACAGACAGACAGACACACAGACAGACAGACAGAGAGACAGACACACAGAGAGACAGACAGACACACAGACAGACAGACACACAGACAGACAGACAGGCAGGCAGATTGACAGAAAAGCATATACTCAGATCACGTGCAACATTTTTCTACCATGAGTCTGATACTGAGGTCGGACATAAGCTCTTACTGATACCTTAAGAATTGACTAGAGACTAATGCACTTCCATAACAGCAGACAAGTCCTTTCGCTTAGTTCAACACAAGGACTACTTAAGAATTTAGTTTTTTAGCCGTCTTAAAGTTGTACAGACAGGTAGTCGGAGAGGCAAGGAAAGAGGCTAGTATTCAGTAAAAAAAGAAATTTGAATGGCAAAAGTACATATAAAAATTACATCTAGCTATAGCTTAGAGAAGTGCAAGTAAGCTTATGTAGCTTATATAGAGTGTATGCGGACTATTCGACTAACCATTAAATTAACCAACGAGATTCAGGTCCTAAGAAGATAGGCTTTAGACAACATGTAACGATAAAAGTGCATTCACAAAAGTACACCTCGCCAGCTCAAAGATAAATACACGCTAGCAGACCAATTAAAAAGCGATAACTCGCAAAATAACCCCCCCGCGTCCAGGCCTAACGGCTCTACACCTGCTGACGACAATCGGCCATCGAGCTGGCACCAACCTGCGCATCGAGATGACCTACTGGAACGGCACGGAGGGTCACGCGGAGTACGCCGACTTCAGCGTGGCCGGTGCCGAGGCCAACTTCAGCATGACCTACTCGCTGATGATCCGGGAGAGGACCAGCGTGCCGTACGACTCGCTGGTCGACGCGAAAGGCGCGGGATTTTCAACCTACGATCGGGATCACGATCGTGACGCCGGCTCGTGCTCTCACAGCTGGGGCCGGGGCGGCTGGTGGTTCGGGGCCTGCTACAGGTTCTATCCGAACGGCCTGTACCCGCCAAACCGGGAGCAGAACATCGAGTTCAAGTACATGAAGTGTCTGTCAGACAGGGAGATTGTGTCGCTCAGTTCGGTTAGAATGATGATTCAGATCTGAATGGATTGTTGAGTAACGTTGTTTAAAACAGTAATCTACTGTATTATTCTAGGTAACATACAGTTTTAAGCCATATAATATCACTCAATAATTGTCAGTACAAACGCTATAAGTTATTTAATAAACTTTAGAAAGATTTACCGGCCGAATTACTTCAGCGAGTGGCTTGATTTTTTTGTTCAAGAATTTTCATCAATTAAGTACCGTTATCCGTCACCTTTAGTGTCAAATGTCTTACGAGTGTACACAGTGTGGCCCTCTATCCCGACAGCGTGCATCACTGTGTACACAGTTAATTCCAATTCCCCGAACGTATTTAGTTACGTTCACATTAAGGTTGCCTATCTCCATAATGTACTTTAGTATACAGTGAGGTTTCCTATCTTCTCAATGTACATCCATATGTACAAAGCAAGGTTGCCTATCTCCACAATGTAGATCTAAATGTACAAATCAAGGTTGCCTATCTCCACAATGTACATCTATATGAACACTGTGAGGTTGCCTATCTTCTCAATGTACATCTAGATGTACAAAGCAAGGTTGCCAATCTCCATAATGTACATCTAGACGCACAAAGCAAGGTTGCCTATCTTCCCAATGTACAACTAGACGCACAAAGCAAGGTTGCCAATCTCCATAATGTACATCTAGACGCACAAAGCAAGGTTGCCTATCTTCCCAATGTACAACTAGACGCACAAAGCAAGGTTGCCTATCTCCATAATGTACATCTATATGTACACAGTGAGGTTGCCTATCCCCTCAATGTACATCTAGATGTACAAAGCAAGGTTGCCTATCTCGACAATCAAGAAACAAAAACAAAAAGCGAGTAGTAATAGCATAGTAGGGAATTAATCGCATAAAGGCTGTCATCGCCTGAAAAAATGTTAGTTTTATTGTCAGATACGATAGCTAGCAAAGCTGCTGTTAAAAAAAGTATTTGCTCACTTTTCTAAACTTAAGAGGAACTTAAGAAAAATATAGTTTAATTTTATGATTATTAAATTTAAAACATTTCTGAAACAGTAGCCTGCTGGTGCAAGAGGAATTATTATATAATTACAAAATATAAATGGGATACGAGTATGACAACACACCAAACGCAGCTGTATACACAGGATGCTAGTACACGTACTCGGGAACAAGGGAAAACTGACAACAGACATAAAACATCGATCTAAACATTAAGTTTATTTGTACAACAGTAACGACCAAAAGCCACAAGAGCTATTTATTACGCATATTTTTAATAAAACAACAATTAAGTACCTTGGATAGGAAACCTGCCAAATTAGATTTAAAAAATCAAGCAACTGGTCCAATTCACAATTAGTTAAAAAAAGCCTGGCACAATATAGCAATTAATTAACGAGAATTTAGGAAAGTAAAATTTTATTTTAGCACTTAATCAAGAAAATAGAATAAGAAAAAAAAATTAACACTGCACAGCTTTATGATTAGAACAGCTAATAAAATCATATAAATATGTACAGCCATTAACTTATACAGCGTTAGCTCACAGCAAGTCTTTGGAATCCAGTTAAAGATAAAAAATATTCACGAATACAATAATAAATGGCTAAATTGCTGGGTTCCACAAATTATTTTGGCTAGTTTAATTCGTAAAATCGAGGCGGAAAAGATTTAAAGTTAGTAGTCGGACATACAGAAATACAGGCAGACAGGCAGACAGACAGGCAGACAGACAGGCAGTCAGGCAGGCAGGCAGGCAGACAGACAGACAGTCAGGCAGACAGACAGACAGACTGATAGACAGACAGTCGGGCAGACAGACAGGCAGACAGACAGACAGACAGATAGACAGACAGGCAGATAGACAGACAGACAGACAGGCAGACAGACAGACAGACAGGCAGACAGGCAGTCAGGCAGGCAGGCAGGCAGACAGACAGACAGTCAGGCAGACAGACAGACAGATAGACAGACAGTCAGGCAGACAGACAGACAGACAGACAGACTGATAGACAGACAGTCGGGCAGACAGACAGGCAGACAGATAGACAGACAGGCAGATAGGCAGACAAACAGACAGGCAGACAGACAGACAGACAGGCAGACAGACAGGCAGACAGGCAGTCAGGCAGGCAGACAGACAGTCAGGCAGACAGACAGACAGATAGACAGACAGTCAGGCAGACAGACAGACAGACAGACAGACTGATAGACAGACAGTCGGGCAGACAGACAGGCAGACAGACAGACAGACAGATAGACAGACAGTCGGGCAGACAGACAGGCAGACAGACAGACAGACAGATAGACAGACAGGCGAATAGGCAGACAGACAGACAGGCAGACAGACAGACAGACAGGCAGTCAGGCAGGCAGGCAGGCAGACAGACAGTCAGGCAGGCAGACAGACAGATAGACAGACAGTCAGGCAGACAGACAGACAGACAGGCAGACAGGCAGTCAGGCAGGCAGACAGACAGTCAGGCAGACAGACAAGACACACCAGCAGAAGCATGGGGGTCAGAAATAAAAAATACCACAGATGGACCTTTAAAGCAGCTAATCTTATCATAAATTAACTAGAAGAAAAATCTCTCGATATCGAAATCACCAGGGTCAGGCGAATAAGCGCGCCGGGAAACAAAAAAATAATAAATATACAAGGCAAAGGCTAACAGTAGTCAGTTAGAATTATTGCAATCTTAATTTAAAACAACCGCTTCTCCCTCCTCCAGTTTATCTGTCAGCAGCAGCAGTCGCTCTGTATTGTCGAAGATGCGGCGGCTGAGGCGGCAGCGGCTGCTGTTGCTGCTGCTGCTGCAACTGCTGCCTGCGATTCTTGATAACTGTAGCGTACAGATCCTCGCCGACTTGGTAGTGACCGCCAACTAGAGGCTGAGGCAGTTGAGGCGGCTGCTGTTGCTGCTGCAAGGCGGTCCATCTGCCGCTGCCGGAATCAGCTGGAGGCATTGACTGGTCCAATTTGATGGCGATCGGTCGCGGGCTGTTGCCTAGGAAACGATGATGCTGTTGCTGCTGCTGTTGTTGTTGGTGCAGTGCAAGCGGTTGTTGCTGTTGTTGATTGTTAGATTGTCGAGTTGGGGTTTGATTGTTTTTGCTGCTAGAAGAGCGTTGCTTGCCAATTCTGGAAAGTGTTTAGCAATAATTTCAAAATTAGGCATGGTAGCCTAGGTTTGATTGTTTTTGTTTTAAAAGCCATATTTAATCATAATTCAATACAAGCAACATGCAACTATCGAATTCCATAATTGTATATTAAGTTCCCGCATGTACTTTAACATAAAAGTACATCAATTTAAAAGTACATTTAGCCAAATCAACATTTTTCAATCAAATTTAAAGGATTTTTAGGGATCACAATAGCTATTAAACCATGTACTTTAAATGGGGTGAATGTACTTTAAGTCGAATGTAAGTTCACTTGTCAGTAATTTAATATACTAGTTCGTACTGTAATCTATGCATTAATTAAAAAACACTTTAAAAGTAGCTTCTAACTTTCTGTAAGGAACTTTTTTAAGTAGGTAAATGTACTTTGAATTAAAGTTTTATTAGAAACTAATTTGTCATATTCAGGTGATTTTTTTCACTAAATTAAAATTTGAAAGGGAAGAAAGGGCATAAAAAGCACGTTGCAATAAGCAAAATCGATTTAATACTGCTTAAATTTGACTTGATCAAGCATAAAATATCGACAATAAAGCAGGGGTGCGTTAAAAGCCTCTAATAAAAAAATTTTAGCTAGTTTTTTCGAAAAAATCTATCACTTTTCTATGCAAACAAGGCCCAAAAATGCATGCCGAAATTTAACAATTGCGTGCATTTTTGGATACTTTTAATTATTCAGCTTATTGGCCTAACATTTTATTGCACAAGCAGACAAACAGTATCCAATTTTCTCGTATTTATTGTTACCTGACCCGCAGACTAAATGTTCTGAAAGAGATCAAATATTTAAGACGCAAAATTTTAAAGAAATTCACTACAAAAATCTTAATGACGTGGCTAGCTGATTGAAATTTGGGATATAGAAAATTAGCTGATTACCACTTGGATCTGGGAGGCTAGCTGATTGACACTTGGATCTGGGAGGCTAGCTGATTGACATTTGGATCTGGGAGGCTAGCTGATTGACATTTGGGATCTGGGAGACTAACTGATTGACACTTGGGATCTGGGAAACTAGCTGATTGACATTTGGGATCTGGGAGGCTTGCTGATTGACATTTGGGATCTGGGAGGCTTGCTGATTGACATTTGGGATCTGGATGGCTAGCTGATTGACATTTTGGATCTGAGAGGCTTGCTGATTGACAGTTGGGATCTGGGAGGCTTGCTGATTGACATTTGGGATCTGGGAGGCTTGCTGATTGACATTTGGGATCTGGGAGGCTTGCTGATTGACAGTTGGGATCTGGGAGGCTTGCTGATTGACACTTGGGATCTGGGAAACTAGCTGATTGACATTTGGGATCTGGGAGGCTTGCTGATTGACATTTGGGATCTGGGAGGCTTGCTGATTGACATTTGGGATCTGGATGGCTAGCTGATTGACATTTGGGATCTGGGAGGCTAGCTGATTGACAGTTGGGATCTGGGAGGCTAGCTGATTGACAGTTGGGATCTGGGAGGCTAGCTGATTGACATTTGGGATCTGGGAGGCTTGCTGATTGACAGTTGGGATCTGGGAGGCTTGCTGATTGACATTTGGGATCTGGGAGGCTTGCTGATTGACATTTGGGATCTGGGAGGCTTGCTGATTGACAGTTGGGATCTGGGAGGCTTGCTGATTGACATTTGGGATCTGGGAGGCTAGCTGAATGACATTTGGGATCTGGGAGGCTAGCTGATTGACATTTGGGGTCTGGGAGGCTTGCTGATTGACAGTTGGGATCTGGGAGGCTAGCTGATTGACATTTGGGATCTGGGAGGCTTGCTGATTGACATTTGGGATCTGGGAGGCTTGCTGATTGACATTTGGGATCTGGGAGACTAGCTGATTGACACTTGGGATCTGGGAAACTAGCTGATTGACACTTGGGATCTGGGAAACTAGCTGATTGACATTTGGGATCTGGAAGGCTAGCTGATTGACATTTGGGATCTGGGAGGCTTGCTGATTGACATTTGGGATCCGGAAGGCTAGCTGATTGACATTTGGGATCTGGAAGGCTAGCTGAATGACATTTGGGATCTGGGAGGCTTGCTGATTGACATTTGGGATCTGGGAGACTAGCTGAATGACATTTGGGATCTGGGAGGCTTGCTGATTGACATTTGGGATCTGGGAGGCTAGCTGATTGACATTTGGGATCTGGGAGACTAGCTGATTGACACTGATAAAAAATTATATAAATAGATAAATGACAAAACACTCCAAATCCTGTCGATCAGATTTGCCCATCAACAAAAATCCCCACCGCCTAGCAATTTACCTGAAGATGCCGCGAAAGAATTTCTTAGTTGAACTGCCGGGCGCTTGAGCGGCCGTGGCGGCCCCAACCGACCGGTTGTGCTTGTGCAGATGCGGCTGATCCGCCGCGGCCAGCTGCTGCTGCTGCTGCTGCTCCAGATGCGTCTGATCAGTGCGAACGTCCCCAGCGCTGCCTCGGAGGCTTCGATCAACGGCGCGTCGGAAACTGTTCCGACCGTGGCCGGCGCGCGCGGCGCCGAATGGCGACGGTGCCAGACCGAGAGCAACGGCCGTTGACGCAGCCGCCGCCGCCGCCGCCGAGCTGCCCTGAGAGCTGCTGGCCTCTGGCGACAATGGAACGTCGGCATCGTCGCCGAATGACAGCTCACTGTAATGCTGGTGCTGCTGCTGCTGCTGCAATGCCAGCATGGAGTCTGTGCTGGCTGCGCGCTTCATCATTTGGCGCTGATGCTGAATTAGCTGCTGTTGGTGTGGCTGCTGCGGTGTAGCATTTGGCTGGTTGTTAGTGTTGGCTCGATAGCGGCGCAGTACCGGCGTGTTGTTGTTGTTAGCCGTGGCGGCTGCTGGGGTTGCTTGGCCTGCGTTTTAATAAATGATAAATCGATTTAAATAACGGCATCATTTGTATAAGGCTGATAGGCTTGATAACGCAATGTGACATTATTGTATTTTGAGAGACTGACGACTGATTTAATACGTACTTTACGGTTAGGGGGTCGCAAGATGAATGTACTTTAAGGTTAGGGGATGGCAAGATGAATGTACTTTAAGGTTAGGGGGTGGCAAGATGAATGTACGTTAAGGTTAGGGGGTAGCAAGATGAATGTACTCTAGGGTTAGGGAGGTTGGCAAGATGAATGTACTTTAGGGTTAGCGGGTGGCATGATGAATGTACTTTACGGTTAGGGGGTGGCAAGATAAATGTACTTTAGGGTTAAGGGTTGGCATGATTAATGTACTTTACGGTTAGGGGGTGACAAGATGAATGTACTCTAGGGTTAGGGGGTGGCAAGATGAATGTACTTTAGGGTTAGGGGTGGCAAGATGAATGTACTTTAGGCCTGGGGAGGGGGAGATTAATGTACTTTAGATTTCTTGAGGGCGGCAAGATTAGATAAGATGCATTTTATTTTTACACTTCGATAGAGTTCGAAACATGAGCGCAAAGTACGATCATTGAGGGTGTCAAAGCAAGGCAACGTTTCGGATGCTTTATTGTACTATCAACGTCATTTTATAAATACTTTCAGCCAAAAAAGATACACACAATTTTGTGATACAAAATTTGGTGCAATTCAATATAATCGATTAAAAAAGGATAAGTGTATGATAGTCAATATTGAATATTAAAGGCATACACACACAAGTATTGCTTATTATATAGTAGGTATTCAGAACTATTGATTCAACGGCACATCAAAGCTAAAAAAAATAATATAGTAAAAAAGGTAATAATATTTGACCAAAAAACAATATCAAATATCTATCGTTCTACAAAGGAATAACCGAATAAAGCCACACAACATACTACTTGTAAATACAGAAATAAATAGGAAATAGATATTAATGATAAATAAATAGTTTTAAACACAGATAATAGTGAATAAATACTACGATCATTACCCGCAGAGTTATCACTGAAATCTCTTTGTCGGCGTCTATAATTAGCCGGCAGAGTCCGACTAGTCGCGCCCAGCTCCCATCTGTGCTGGGCCGGCATCGGCGGCGGCGGCGGCGAGGGTAGAAGATCAAAGTCTGCCGCCGCCGCCGCCGCCGCAGAAGAATAATTAAACTGACGCTGATACTCAGTGGCAAATGCGTAATCTGCATAAGCGGCTGTGCCTTTTTGTTGGGTGTAATTTTCATTGGTGGCAAGATTATTTATTACAGATAGTAGGACAGACAGAGTTAGAGGCGGACAAGGCCAAAATTATTAAACATCTAAAAGTACTTCAAAATTAAATAACCTCATAATTAAATTTTTATCTATATCTAGGTAATCTATTATCATAAATAGGTCAAGGAATTTTTACGAAGCATCGAAAAAAGACGATAAATATTTTTATACTACTAGCAGACTACTGCCAAAAGAAGAATAATACGCTAACAGTAGTTAAATTTATATTTTTCTATTATTAATTTAAAATGTATGCGAAAATTTGCCCTAAATCATTAAAAATTCTCATCACTCACCAGTCAGATCGCTGAGCGACTTTTTTAACTGAAGCCCCCGATAAAAGTCGAACTGTTTAGCGTCAATAAACACGTTAGTTTTCTTTTCGCTCATCGAGCGTCGGCCAACACCGTCGCGAACAAACGGTGCCGGATCGAAGTCTTCTTCGCTGCAAATTTTTTTAAAATCCAAATGTTTTTAATAATCTAAAGTAAGATTTTAAATTTTAGTTTAAAATCTAAATTAGCTTTCTAAATTGTCTGCTTGGCTATTTTAGAATCAAAATAAGGCGTATAAATTGGCGGTTCCGCTATTTTAGAATCTAAATTTAGGTATCTAACCGGATCTTTCGTTTTTATAAGATTTTAAGCACCTAACCATTGAAGCATATAACAATATAAACATTAAATGCAACTTACAGGTGATTAATCCTCGAATTCAACAGATTATCAACCGACGTAGATTTCCTATTAGGCTGGTGATGGCCGTGACCTGAAAGGCCTCCGCCTCTGCTCAATACTCGATGCGCTTCAGGATGAGTCGGCTTGTTAGGCAGCAGGGCGAACGGTCTGGCTGGAACCTGGCGTTTGTTTTTTTTAAATGAAAAGTCAGTTCAGACATCCGTAAAAATGCTCGAAGGTTTTCCTTGACAACAAAATCAAAACTAACAAACAGAAAATTAACAAACCGGAGGGGGTTGGTCTTCTCTAGTGAAATCAGTTGACTCAAGCCACGGTTGCTGCTGCTGCTGCTGCTGCTGTTGCTGAAACCCGGGCAGCCTAGGCTGATTGCGCGCCTCCCGGGCGCCAAGCGCCGCCGGATGCAGCGCCAACGAAGGCGGCTGAACCGACGATTCCATTGGCGACGTCGAACAATTGGCTGCGTCGGTGGAGAAATCTGTTTTTACAGTCGAAGCCTGTTGTTGCGGTCGCCTAGCAACTACTAGACGAACGTAGCCCAGTTCAGAGCTGTCTCGAATAGCTCGTCGTAAAGCGGCCATCGCTGACTCATTGTCAACGCCGGTCAGAGACACTCCGTTCACCGACAAAAGACGATCGTTTTCACGTAGGCGACCGTCCTGCAAAAATGAAATGTTCGTTCAAGCTACTTACTAATAAAAACAGTAGCGTGATGCGATTATAAGTATATTTTTTTAGTTAGGCCAAAAAAATTTCGCCACAGACTACTATCAGTAGGCTTAGTTACCTTCTGAGCGGCGCCGCCTTTCATTACATTCTTAATAAACACGCCAGTATCTTCCCGATCTCTGGTGTGACCCTTGACGCTGACGCCAAGGCCTGCCGATGCCGAATCATTCAGAGGAATGTCGAATATTAGAGTGCGTGATTCTACTTCGTCGGTTGATGGTACCGGAGCTGCTGGGCCGTTTGCTCCGGGCCCGTCGGCTCCGAAACCGCTGTCTGTACCGCCAGCGGACTCAGATACCTGTTGGGTTATGATTGGTATGCTTTCAAGAATTCAAAGGATTGGACCGTGAGAGACCACTGAAGGACAGGGGAGACGGGGTAGAGGCGACCACTGAAGGACAGGGGACAGGGGAGAAGGGGTAGAGGCGACCACTGAAGGACAGGGTAGAGGGGGTAGAGGGGACCACTGAAGGACAGGGGAGAAGGGGTACAGGGGACCACTGAAGGACAGGGGAGAAGGGGTAGAGGCGACCACTAAAGGATAGGGTAGAGGGGTAGAGGCGACCACTAAAGGACAGAGGTAGAAAAGATTACCAAAAAAACTAGGTAAACGGCGTGAGTAACTATGACTGCAATTTATATATGAAATACCTCGCCATCTAAAAGCAAGACACAAACCTCCAAAGCCGATCGAGGAGCAGCAGCCGCCTCCCCACCGACAGCCACCTCAACAGCATTGGCCGCAGAGCTCGCAGACTGAGGCTGGGACTGGGACTGATCTGGCGGCGGAGCGCCCTGTCTAGACAGCAGCAGGTGAACCGTGGCGCCAGCAGGAACAGATCTCAACAGGTTGACCGCATCTGCCTGAGTTTTGCCCGCTAATTTGAAACCATCGATTTCTAATAGACGATCGCCAGCCTTCAAACGGCCATCGCGAATAGCCGATCCCCGAGCCAGGATGCTTTTAATAAAAATCGGATTATCGCCCGTTGTAAAGGCATTGTCTCTAGCCGTAACTGAGAAACCCAAGCCGTCAGCTGATTTCACCAGCTCAATGCTGAACACGTGACCCAGAGTGCGCACATTCTGGACATTCAGACCGACTGCGGTTGATGAATTCGCATCGTTTTTGGTGCTGTCAGCTCCAGCGGCTCCTTCGGCGCTGCCCTGCGAGTGTCTGGGAGGCGGAGGCAGCGCTGGCGGCTGTGGCTGGTCGCGCAATAAAATGCTCTGCGAATGCGCCCGGGCCAGTTCGTCAAGATTTCTGGGCGTGGCAACTGTTGAAGCAACATTGGGCTTCGGCATCACTGGGGGCGGCGGAGGCGGCCGACCGGATTCAGGTTCGGACTCGGAGCTCCAGGTGCGATTGTTGCGAGGCGTTGCGTAGGAGCAGCTGGGCTCTGGAAGTAAGAGAATGGTTGGGGAATTCATTCCCTATATCACGAGGCTTTTTATCCTTGGGGTTTCTAAACACACTCCAAGCTTTCACAACGTTTTTATTAAGATTATTTCAGATTCTATCGGGCTCTTTAGGTACAGGAATTCTCCGGGTCTATGGGGCTCTTTAGGTCGGGAATTTTTCGAATCCATGAAGCTCTCAACGTTTAGAAACTCTCGGAGTCTATGAGGCTCTCTACGTTCAGGACGTAGAAGAACTTTTCCGATTATAAGGCTCTCAACGCACAGTACGAGCGTAATTTCTCGGAGTATATGAGGCTTTCTACGCAATAAATTTACGGATTCTGAGGCTCTCTACATCATTAGCTTCTCGGAGTACATGAAGCTCCTTATGTCGTTAACTTCTTGAATTCTATGAGGCTCTAAGGTTCAGGAACTCCTCAGAGTCCTAGGGGCTCTCAACATTCCCAAGGTAACGCTTAGTCTATTAAGCTCTTAACTTTCAGGGAATTTTAGGAGTCTATGAGGCTCTTAACGTTCATAAATCTCTACGAGTCAATCAGATTCCAGTCGTAACATCTGTCACTCACTGTTGAAATGACACGCCCAGAAGCGAGTTGCCATTAATCTCCAATATTCTGTCGCCTAATTTTAATCGGCCATCCTTAGCAACCGAACTCGAATTGGCGATGCCCTGGATCTCCAGGCCAGCCGAGCGTTGACTAGAATCTAAAAATGGCTTGGTGCTGAGTCCGCAAGATCTGCTGCCCGATGAAGACGAATCCAATGGGATCCGAATCAAATAGCTGGGTGTTAAATCCTCGCTAGTGTCAGCCTCATGGCGATCATCGTGATTGATATCGTCCTCAACAACGTCCACATATTCAACGGAATGCTGCAATAGACTGTGATTCTGATGATAATGATTTTGATGATGATGATTCTGACTAAGCAGATGCTGCTGATGCAGACGCGACAATTCAGGATCGGCATCAGAGTGCGGCGGCAAAGGCGGCGGCGGTTGATAATGTCGTTCAGCCAGCAGCGGAGTGCTCGATCTGCCGCCGCCGCCACCGCCTCCTCCGCCACCGCCGCCACCTCCACCAACGCCAACGCGAGTATTGCGAACCAGCAGCGGCGTCAGGGGAGTCGGCGATTCGGTTATGTCACGCGACGTAACAATAACATCGTGCTGCTGCGGCTGCTGCTGCTGCTGTCGATGATTCAACGAGCCGGCGTCGACCACGACGACTTCATTGATGCCGCCGCTCCACGGACTGGCTGAGGCGGACAAGCGACGCGGCGGCAGCATCGGTGGCGGCGAGGCGGGCGGCACAGGCGATTGCGACGTCTCGGACGAAGGCAAGGGAAGATTCGTCTGAGCGATTAGCTGGACGAATGGGGAGAGTGGAGAGGGGGGGGGCGAAACACATTTTATTAAAATCAGTGCCTACTTAAATCTACGAGTACTAAATGTATCGCATTGAAACAAAACAGGCTAAACTGTGTGAATCAGGCCAGTAATAAATAAACACATAAAGTATCTTTCTTGCGCCTGTATTCTCGATAGGATTAAAAACGAAAGAAAAACAAACTACTTTATTACATCTCTAATCACTAATGCAACAGCATCATCATAAAATATTTGACTATTAATTAGCGCAGCAAATGGACAGGAGACAAAAAATGTTTTGGGAATAGCGTCTAGCACTGGCGTATTAGTCATGCAGCGGAATAAATCTGATACAGTATATGATTAAACCATTACACAATGCATGTAGCAAATGTAAGATGCTAATTCAACGTATGCAGAAAGTCGGACTGTTTTTCTGTTCTTGCAAATCCAGCAAAAAATGTTACAAGCTACGATTTTCAAACTCTGAAATTTATACACACATGTTAGCATAGTGCGAAACTGCGTCTTAAAGCAGACACTAATCCCTGTAAGGTGAATTTTAAGTTTCATCACCATGATAAGAATGGAGTCACTAATCCCTCACAGGTTATTCAGGTGGAGTCACTAATCCCTCACAGGTCATTCAGGTGGAGTCACAAATCCCTCACAGGTCATTCAGGTGGAGTCACTAATCCCTCACAGGTCATTCAGGTGGAGTCACTAATCCCTGACAGGTAATTCAGGTGGAGTCACTAATCCCTCACAGGTCATTCAGGTGGAGTCACTAATCCCTCACAAGTCATTCAGGTGGAGTCACTAATCCCTCACAGGTCATTCAGGTGGAGTCACTAATCACTCACAGGTCATTCAGGAGGAGTCACTAATCCCTCACAGGTCATTCAGGTGGTGTCACTAATCCCTCACAGGTCATTCAGGTGGCGTCACTAATACCTCACAGGTCATTCAGGTGGAGTCACTAATCCCTCACAGGTCATTCAGGTGGTGTCACTAATCCCTCACAGGTCATTCAGGTGGAGACACTAATCCCTCACAGGTCATTAAAGTGGCGTCACTAATCCCCAGAGTTAGTTAACTCAGAAGATAATACGTACCATATACTGCTGTGAACTTTATCTCCACTGTATAGATACACACTGCGCAATAAATTGACACTGCTTACTGCTTTTCAAGAGTTTATAAAATAAGCAAAAAGGGTAAAAAACGAACAGTAGGGTAAGCTTGCAACAATCTCAGATAGCTGTCCAGTTTTATAGGTGCAAAAAACTCAAATGCACTGGCAAAATGCAGTACTGTAATAAAAAACCTCACTAGCATAAAAATTAGCTATGCTTCAAGCTAAAGGAGTAGAAAGTGAAAATGCTAATTTTGTGTACCCATGTACCAATGTACTTGTCTAAAAAACTTGTTTTAACCTACGCAATTGTGTTATACACGTCCTTTATTATATTTTATTACAAAAAATGCCACTAACTACTCAGTAAGTAGTTTTGTAATAGTGAAAAAATATTTTTCGACTTGTTTGCTTCCTGAGTCACTTAATGCAACTTTTGATAATTTTTGAAACTTTTATTGCAAATGATTCAACTTTCTAAAATAGACGTCACAATTTGCAGCTATTAATGTAGTCTAATGTTTATTTTTAGAAAAATGACAGGTGCATATGTCGTCTATTAAACTAAAAACTAATTAATTTATCTCTTGAACGTCTGAAAATGCCAACCAAACCAAAGCTAAGCCAAAAGGCTTGACTGAAAAGCTGCAGAAATCAGAATGCCAAATTTAGCAAATTAACTATTCGGTTTATGCAAATCAACAGGAAGAAAGCCTCGCTGCATCATAGAAACAGAAACTGACTAGACATTAGTAGAAAAACACGTGGAGATAAAAAAAACAACAAATTGACAGGAAGATAAGCAGATCGATTGATAGGCTTTTAAAACAGAGATAAACAACTAGATTAACAGTGGGACAAAAAAACACACCCAGAATGCCACTATCAGCTAACGGATGTTTGACTCACCATCTCCCGATCGTCAAGCACATCGGCAACCCGATCAGTCCAATCTAAAATGCCGCCATCCCTAGCCAGAGTGACACAGATCACGCTGATATGATTGGCCATGCCATTAGCTTGCAGTCTGGCGCATGCTTTGTCCACCAATTCGCGAATGGTGAGGTCACCGCTGCCGCAAGGCACAACTAATTTAGTGTTGCCGCCAAAGCTAACTGTCACCTTCATTGTTAGTTGTTGGCAAGGTGTCTTGTTGCTTAAAGTTTTAGTCAAGTTAGCTCGCCATGCACATCAGCTGAAGTTTTGATAATTTAGAGAACTTAATAAAAGATGTCTGTTTTGTTAATTTGAAGATTCAGCTCAAAAGTCATACTAAGTTGTATAATTATGATTGTTTTAAATATCTGGAGTTTGCCTCCAAATATAGGAGATAATTTGCAACCTTAAACCAATATACCTGATCTTTATTTACTTCAGTCTAAATCTAACCAGCTAAGGTTTAGTACAAATGAATTGTTGTGTTTTTAGTTCTCTTTTCAGATGGGGCGGGGCTCGAGAACTTAGCCAAGGGGTTTGGTAGCGAGATGTAAAACTTTCAGACGTCCAATTTCCAATGAGTAGCGATTGCTGCCACCAGGGATCTGTGGTTAGAGATCGCCGAAAGAAGACGTCGACACAGGATTTGTAGCTACTGCCACAAGTAGAACTTTCCACAGATTAAATTCGTTTATTAATAATTGACACTTAGCAGGACCCACATGCTATTGCTAACCAATGCAAGTCTAGCAGGAAAACATACTGGAGTGAAATAGAAACCAAACGGAGCAGAAACCAGAATGAGGGAAACCTAACATTTGCAGAAATCAGCTTTCAGGAGTCTTGCTTATATAGAAATCCCAGTGTAAACATGTTGATAAAAACACATTATTCCTTGGAAAACAAAATTAGGGAAAATTACCAAATTAGGAAAATGACACACAAGTGCACAAGGTCTAATTTGACTTGGACTTTATTCACTAGGCTAAATAAACCCAGTGAAAATAAGAATATTCCCTAGATTAGAAGGTTGAAATCTATTCTTTTAAGACTATTTAAAAACTCTAAATAAAAGAATATATCTAGCCTTTACAAGTATTTCTTTTACCTTTAAGACCATAGTCCAGAAGAGGGGGTGTATACTAGATTAATCTTTCTTTTACCTTGGGGTTGCAAGAGGGGCCTTGCAGCCTACTTGCGGTGACTAGCCCTCGTCAGTAGTAAGTATGCTAGATTAATCTGGCATACACTCACAAATTTTGACATACAGTTAGCATATTCCGGCATATACTCAAGATCTTTTTATATTGCTTGGCAAAAAAGAAAATTTTTAATAACCCACATGCATATTTGCAAAATAAATGTGTACATTTTAATAAGAATTCATACAAGAAGAATAAAAAGTAATTTGAATGTCTATGTTTACCTAATTTTTTGGATAAAGATTATAACAAAGTTAAGGAAAAGTGTCAAACAGAAGCAACAACAGGGTAAATAACAGATAAAATAAGTACCATTATTAAAAATAATAAGATTGCTTTTGAAATATATATATATATAGCATAATTTTTTTTGATCTTTTTAAGAAAATTTTTGGCATACACTGGTGTACACACAAAAATGGAGTTTAGAATCCAGTATACATCTAGGGTCTTCTAAACTATGGCTTTTAGATAATTTCCTTTCTAGCTACTACTTGCATTTTTTCTTTATAAATTCTTATTTAAAAGCATAGTTAACTAGACCTTAGACTTAGCAAGTGGAAATAACTAAGTCTTAGAAGGAAAGATAGGCCTAACTAATTTGAAATTTAAATAGAAATTTATCATTATCCTCAGGTGAAAAATAAAAAAAAAGATTTTATTCTATACCTTAAAAATCTTAGTGGATATGAATATAAAAATACAAATCATAATATTTTAAACTATTCCTAATGCTTTGTTTAGCTTCATTTCTTAAAAAATCCATGATTGGCATAAATAGATTCTGCATTTGATCTTCAATAGAGCTAAAAATATAAAGCTATACACTATAGCTGTAATAGGCATAACTATGGTTTTGTTTATTAGCTATATTATTTCTTGTTTCAATTTTTTTCCAGTGCGTTCCATTTGTTCCAAAATGGTAGAGCACAGCACTCAATAGTGCATGATGGTAGTTGTCAAAGATTGACAAGCTGCAACACTACTGTCTATGATCCAACTTTATGTGCTTCCCAGAACACGAATCATGGTGGATGGTTGGGCTGCATACAATCATGATCAAGGGAACATGGGCGCATTACAATGCAAATAGATGGTGTCAATATCCACAGGATGTGTTTGGCAACTTTTTCTACCAGGTGTTACATTATTATCCCCTCTAATTATCCTTCTTGTGACTTCAATCTCTAATTTAAACTTTTTTTGGTGATGGGTAATCTTTTCTGAACTATGGTTTGATGTAATCTCTTCTTGCATTTTAAAATTTTGTTGCTGATTTCAAACAAGAAATAATTTACTGAATGAAACCATAGTTATGCTGCTATAATATAGGCCTAACTAGGCCTAGGATGGGTCTAGGATAAAAGGATTCTTGCTTTAGCTATGGTAGCCAATTACCTACTTGGAATAACTTCCCAAGCCCTGTTTACGCATGGCACCAATTTGTGAAAGTTTTTCCCTAAAAGTATTGGAGAGTTTTATATTAGACAAAACAAAAAGAATTGAAATTTGGGCATTCTTTTCGAATTGTTCGTTAAACTCTTTTTTTGATACTCAAAGGCCAATAACGATACCATACCACAAACAAACCACAGATGAAAGCACATAAAATGCTTAAAAGCACATAAAAGCATGATGCCACAAACAAAACATAAAGCAACATCAGGAAACAAAGCTGTCATCAGTGTCAACAGGGATAATAGGGATAGCGCTCGTTCTTGAGCAGTCGGTGGTAGGTTGCCAGCCATTTGATTGTATCCTGGACGTCACATGTCAGTGCAGGCAACTCTGCCATTGGCATATGTTTCTCTCAG